>JAODUG010000003.1:1016447-1026807 GCA_027564795.1 Aphredoderus sayanus | reverse complement strand
TACAGTATACAGCTACGCATGCATAATGTTTATTAAATTATTAATAAAATGTACAAAGGGTATATAACAAAAACAAGTCTTGTGGCATATGAGGGAGCCTATTGACTATGTTTCACAGTTGGTTTGAAATCCATAGGTCAATTGGTCATAGAGCATAATAACTTTATATTTATTTGTATATAGTTTTTAATAAATTAGAAAATGTACACATTCTTTTTTTCAAAAACAAGTCTTGTGGCACATGAGGCATATGAGTCTCTATATTTCACAATTGGATTGATGTCATTCACTGAAATGGTTTAAGTGCATAATAGATTTGCAATTTGAATGTTAAACGAATGTTGAATATGAAACTAACTTTACCTCCGTCATTCCCATGCATTCTATCTACAGTGCATACGTGATGTTAAACGGCCGTTGACTTATATAAACATAATACATAATACAAAGTTGAATAAAACACTTTAGGGCTAACAGTAAGCCCACAATTCGGGGCCGGAATGGTCGCCGATATATGTAAAGTTAGCTAGCAACGTTAGTTTACCTATACCGGTACATACATATTAGGCTAGTCACCAAATAAGCACTTCCATTAATAAACACAAAAAACAGTTCTAACGATTTACTTACATTTCCGCTGTACTGTCTCCTGAAAGTCTCTTCTTTGCCGAGGAAATAATCTTTTGACTTTCCCCGATGCTGAGGATGATTTGTTTGCAGATGTCTGTCCAATTTGTTAATTTTCAAGCTTTCATTGCTGAGCACGTCCCCACATATAACACACCGAAGCCACTCCTCTGCATTTCGAATAGTTTTGGTAAAGCCAAGGTTAATAA
Source organism: Aphredoderus sayanus (assembly GCA_027564795.1). Lineage (NCBI taxonomy): Eukaryota > Metazoa > Chordata > Actinopteri > Percopsiformes > Aphredoderidae > Aphredoderus > Aphredoderus sayanus. Next base: position 1,025,971 of record JAODUG010000003.1, on the reverse strand, counting down.
ACTCTTCCTTATATTTTCTTTTCGACATAAACATCCTAACGTACAGCTTCTGGACAGATTGGCGTAGTAAAAAAGAATGCTCGTCTCGTATTTCAATTAGGTTAATTAATTCACATATCACATAATTGTTATGCATTTATTGACTGGCAAGTGGCGACCCAATAGAAACGTGTCTGCGACCCAAAATGGGTCGCGACCACAACTTAGGGAACACTGGTCTACAGTCTTCGGTCCGTCATCATGCACTGTGTAGAACGATGTGCAATATCGTGTGGGGAAACAAACAATTCTGAATCGAAAGGTGCGATTCATCATATCCCATACATAGCCGACACAGCAAAGGCGAACTGATGGGGAAAACCGGGCGCGGGCTTGTGTGCGCGCGCGTCCCCGAGTGCGGGGCGTAAGATGATTGGCTGAAAATGACATCACACGCGGAGGCTCTATTCATAGCGCGGAGGAACAGCATTACCTCATCGCTCTCCCTTGTGTAGGTACAAGCTGACAATAACAGACCGCGGACAGTCGCGGGGAAACTGATACGCAGGACGGACCGGCTGCCTAAGTTCATCTTCGTCCTTCCCCAGTCTGTTTCGCAGTGTCTGGATTTTACACCGAGGGTTTGGATTATCTTCTTCGAATCGTTTTTGTTTGCAGCATTTCAGCTTTCAGCTGAGCCAATTTTCCTGAATTACTGTGAGTAGGCTAGACTATAAAATGCACTTCTTATTTGCATGTTATTTTTAGTTATATTCTTGAAAGATTTGTAGTGTAATAGCCTACATTAGGCTACATTTAACCATGTTTTAAGTTAGTTCATTCACACTCAAGCGGCATCTTTTTAATTATGATGATCCAATTATTTATTGTAGGCTACTCAAGCCTAACGATAAGTTTCTTCTGCGTCAGACCACCGACATGGTTTTCTACAAAGAGAGAGACAACGAGCGACCACCGCTTTCCCTCATTCTACCGTATCTCTATTTGGGTGCAGAGACAGACGTTACGCTGGTAATTATCCCGGATGTGTTTTGAACCCCACGAGAAAATTACCTCCCGCGATGCATCCTAATGCTAACCCTTTTACAGGACTGCCTCAATTCTCGGGGCATCTCCTACGTACTCAGCGTGAGCCGCTGCATCCCCCAGCCCACCTTTTTGCCCCGGTCCCAGTTCTTGCGCATCCCCATCGACGATTCTCTGCGGGATGACCTGCTGGCCTGGATCCCTGTAGCGCTGCGCTTCATCGGTGAGGCTGATGTCGTAGGCTACTTGTTTACTGCAGAGAACTACACACCAGCTCTCAACGGATTTATTTTCAACTTATCCCGCAGTGGTGATGTTCTAGCCTACTTCATTGTTGTTTTGAGATGTCCTATAGCATGCAGTTCGAATTGAAAAGTAACCTTGTTTCTTTATATCAATCTCTTATTCCCTACCTCCCTCTCACTATCATCCTTCAGATGGGGCTGTGTCCTCAGGTGGTTCTGTGTTGGTTCACTGTGCTGCAGGAATATCTCGTTCCCCTGCCCTGGCTGTGGCCTACATCATGTACAGTCTGGGGATGGACTTAGATCACGCATATAGGTGTGTGCATTTGCATGTATATTTATTATTATTATTATTATTATTATTATTACTATTATTTATATTTGCATGTGGTTATATGCATTAATGCTCATGGCTGAGGAAATATCTCTAATTTGCTGCATTAAAGCACAACCATAACAAATATAGTTCTGTTGAGCCACAACCCCCAAAAATATGTATTTTAATATTGTATGTGTGACGTGGGTCACAGTCAATAAACCACTACAGCATAACATGTAGGAAAACATACAGTATATTATTTTATACAGCTTAACAGTGTGTTTCTGGAAATACATTTCCCATTCATTTTCTCCACTGACGTTTTGAAAAATCCTTATATAAAGATTTTTAAGTCTGGAATCAAGCCAACCAGCTGAAGCAATGGTGCATGCATCTGTAAAAGCCACAAGTCAGTCCGATATCAACCTTTTTTTAAAGATAAACATGATATATTCGCAATGTCATGGAAAACTACTACAGTACCCACAATCCTAAAGTGTAACAGTGACATATCTGATTGGTGGAGCTGGCTGTCCATGTGATACCATCCTGATCTGGCTAGCTTTATTTGGTGCTACAAGTTCGAAGATAGCTGTTACCATGGAAATATTTTAAACCCCATGAAAGTAATGTGGCTAGTGAGATACTGCTAGCACTGAAAAGTATGATAATTTATGTTAAACATATCAATAATATGAAAAGTAATACCATTATAATACCATTATAATGGTATTATATAGACAATAAGATAACTAATTAGGAAATACTGTGGAAGAATATGCTTCTTCTGGAATTTGCAGTGGGATGCGTAGGCCCTTCAACCTTAAAGTAAGGTATGTACAATACACAGTCTTGTTCCTTTTTCTTTTATTATTATTTTTTTCTCCGAATCAAATTGTTTATGGTCACGAGTATTCTCAGAGCTGGTTTGCTTGGTTCCAGGCTTAAAACTCTTTTATATAATGATTTTATAAAAAGTAAATAAAGACAATTAATGGGAAATTTGCTTCCGGCACCAGAACCGCTGAAAGAGTGGGCAGTCACTGTAATGCTCTAATACACAGTATAAACAATAATGATCACAAATGAAAAATGAACTACAAAAAGCAAAATGTTCACAAATCTTTTAAATCATGTCCTTAACCACTCCACATTTGAAAAACAACTGGTAAACATTCTGGTCCTGTCACCATTGCTTCAGCCCTAACTTCATATTATTTTCTAAAGGTTTGTTAAGGAGCGCAGGCCCTCCATCTCCCCAAACTTTAACTTCCTGGGACAACTGCAGCATTTCCAAGGAACGCTGAGCCAGAAAGAGTCTAATGGCGGCCTGGTTATTCAACCACTGAAATCTCTGAATGACAACAACAGCCACAGTCCCACAGGGCCTCCAGCAGCCAATCAGATTATTGATTTACAGGGCAGCTATGCAACCAATGAGAAGGCTGCAATGGCTGAACAAGCACACATCGAGATGTTATATAATGCAGAGCAGAGATATTCCCAGGCAGGTGATATTGCAAAAGGTTCAAGTTTGTCTGGAAACCCTCAATCAGAACAGAAGAACCCCCTGCAGGTAACACTGTCTCTCTCTGGAAAGCTCAGGACTCTGCATATAGCGCTCAAAAACCAAAGAGAAGTCCAGACAATATATGATTCTTCAACCATGAGCCCATTTGAGACAGCTAAACTGACACCAAAACCTCTTAATCTACAACTCCCAGCATGCAATTCCAGTATATTAGAGAAGCGAAAGGGTCTCACCCTCTCATTATCCCCCCTGGGTACCACTCCTATTGCCTTTAAAAATACCACACTGCACAATGCATGCAGCCCTACTGAATCCAGCCTGCAGCCAGTGTGCTCTGCTAGTGCCAAATATTTCCACAAGAGGGAGCTGGCATCTGGCAGATGCAGTAACAAGCCTGCAGAGCTCCTCAGCCATCCTCCAGTGGAAACGCCACTGAGGAAGGAGAGGAGCTATTCTCGTGGTATATACGCCAGGTCCGGACATGTCTCGTTACAGGGCAAGGTAAAGCCAGACAGTGATGGGAATTGTAGGGGAAGCACAGCCACCAGCTGTCCACATGGCGAGGATACATTTGTTCAAAACACAGGGAAGGATCCCATCAGGAGGAGAGCTGACAGAAAGTCCTGCACTGTATTGCACCAACAGCCATTGGTAGAGACTAGGTTGGCCTTGTGCGACCTGAAATCCGAAATTAGCAAAGATGACTTGGGCTTGCTGTCTCCTCTTAACATGACTGTCAAGAAGCTCCTTGGATGGGGGGAGAGGATGTTACTGGGTGTGCTACTGGGCCCCAGAATTAAGATGGGACAGGCTGCTTTGCCATACAGGTGCTGATGAAGGAAGATGCCACAAACTGAGATGTTTAGGGTGCAGGATATTGAAGAACGATTTTAGTGAGATTATTGCTGTTTTTTTATGAGGTGCTGGGAGCAGATGCAGTGTGTTCAGGCGAGTGTGCATGGAATTATCCTGTTAAAGGAACCAAATTGCATGCATAATAGCATAGTAGCCTATGACATTTTAATTATGATCCCATACGATGTGAAGGAACTGGATACTTTATTTTATTTGGAATTTATTAAGGCTTGGAAAAAACTGCAAAAATGCCACTAACCAATCGATAATCTAGCTAGTCTACTATTTATTATATGTCAGGTATTTCAGGTTTTTGTTATATTTATAAAATGCCAATATTTTAGGGTATCATTTTGGCATCACATGGCTTGTAATGAAAACTGAGTTCATTAATTAAAGATGACATTTAAATGTGGCTTCATTTGTCGTTTTTATTGTCTTCAACACGTTCTGTATGATTTACACAGATACAGTCTGATGTCTAAAATGCTACATTTAGCTTATAATAGTAACAAGCTATGGGGAAATCCCACCAGACTACACAAACGGAAATGTCCTGTAAAGGTTTGTTTTATATTTATATTTATATAAATTCGTTTTTATTCACATCCGGTTGAGGGGAGGGACATCAAGTTTTTAAATTATGCATATTTGGACAGACGCGCCACTACCTGTGGCAGCCAGCATCATATTAATAAAATCTAATTTTAGGCCTATACGTACACATAACATAACTGCATGGCTACTATTTTGCGATATGGTGTAAATGTTGTATTTTACGTAGAGGCATAATGGAGGTATAATAACTAGGCCAACCCGTCCTTGTCGAATGTGTTTGAATATCCACTCGATTTTGCCATATAAGGAAGTATCATTACCACGGTCGGTGTTGAATGTGTCATATAATGGCACAGTAGACTATGTATCACCAAACGCTGCGCAATCCCCAGGCCTATATAAATTCGTGTGCACCAGCGACACATTAACGGTCGTTAATAGATTAGCAGCGTTGGGGGACTTTGTTTGGTTTGTGCCAGGGGAAGCGGCTACACAGTCAAACACGCCCACCATCACTCGCCTAGACTTTCAGAAAGCCCGGAGAACGAAAAACGTAGCCGTGAGGTGTAGAGAAAATTTCTGAGATCGAAGGAGAAACAAGCTCCTAAGGATAAAAGAGAGAAGAACATTGAGTTGATATGCGCGTCCGTTACGGTCCTGGGGTTCTGTTGATTTTCAACCTTTTCACCAAATAAAGTTTTCTGGAGTCTCCTTGATCGAGGATCGACGGGAGTTTGGTTCGTTGTCGCAAAGTTGGCAGGCACAGACGAATTTACTAAAGGCGGGTGTCGACTGCATTTTTTAAGATATAAGGTAGACAAGGCCTACTGTATAATACCGTTGTTACAAATAGCAGTAGGCTCTAACAGTAATTCCACGTATTATCCCGCAGATCTACATAGAACCAATACAATAATAGAATAGGCCTGTACTGTGTATAGGTTACCTACGTCCAACACTGATAACTACACGATATTTAAAATATTAACGGATTATTTGACATGTTATGACATGATCCAAAAAAGCTGTTCCTGTTTGGCCCTTTGCGTATTTGAACTTCTTTGATTTGGCGAAAACCTGTTTTTGTAGGATTTCAGATTTGAACTTTTTAAGCGTTTTGTTTTTTAAGCCTAATTGTTTTCAGGCACCTCAAATCTTTATCAGTAGGTCACCGCTAGGGAATTATCTGTACTGTACATTTTCTAATCAGAAAAACCCAAAGAAACCACAGCCGTCATGTCCGCCGAGGAAGAGAGATTCAAGCTTGTTGTTGTCGGTGGAGGCGGTGTGGGAAAAAGTGCGTTGACTATCCAGTTTATTCAGGTGAGTATGTTGGGCATGGCTCACAGCTGACGAAAGTGGCATTTGTTTACCTACTAAGTGTGTGTATTAATTATTGCCCAAATATTAACAACAACATTCCAATTTATTTCTAGTAAGACATCTCTGTCAGTCAAGCTCACCCCCCCCCCCCCCCCCCCCCCCACCTTCACCCAGTCCTACTTTGTGTCAGATTATGACCCCACCATTGAGGACTCTTACACCAAAATCTGTACCGTGGATGGGAAGGAGACCCGACTTGACAGTAAGTATCAAACCCTGTTTTGGACCAATCCCAAAAGTGATGAGGCATGGAATGCACAATGTGATGCTGTTCTGGAAATTATTTAGTCCTGTTTGTAGAACAATTTAAGTGACAAATGTTGCTTGATACGGTCATTCAGGTGTCCTTTGTCTAGTATTTTAAATAGATCTGAGTATTAAACCTGGTTGCAGCTCCCATGCTGTGAGGTAACCGTACAAGTTGCCTGCTAGCAGGGCCATAGACCAGTGCTCAGTCTGTGTGATTCAATCCCATGTTATGACTTGCATTGAGCCTAAGTTGATGCTCAGAGCCAAGGTGTAACTGGGTCTTCCCCTAACATTGCATAAGGTTTTATTTTGAAAGAAAGTTAATCACTGCAAAACTGCTGAATGGAAAATCTAATAAATAACTGAAAATATCACAATCATATTGTAGTGTTCTACAATGGACTAGGTTGGAGTGGTCTAAAGGGCCAATTGTTGTTTGGCATGGTGAATGCTGGGTGCAGGTTGAATGAAATGAACCCTCTGAGATGTAATTTTAAATTAGCCAGAGGAGACCTGACTTGACATCATAAAACATTAAGGTGATAAACTTACCAGTAGTCATATTTGATCTTAGCCATAACGATTTTGTACAGTAGCTGCAGTGCTATTTTCACAGATGTATTTTCCAATTTAGCATTCAAAAAAACATAAGAATTCTTATGGCTGGCTCGAATGGCATACAGGCTTTAAACGCTCGTTGGTATTTCCAAACAAGTATTCGAATACTCGTTCTCAAAAACTCCAGTGAAAAACATGGGAGAACTTGTACCTCTATCATCTCCAACTGAATGCGATAATAAAGTGGCCTCGTTATCAGTAAATTAGCCACAGTTAAAGAGACAGTCAAGGACAATCAGTCCTTACTGATACTTAATTTTAGTCTTAAGTAGTCATTAAAAGTTTAATATAAACCTCAATAAAATATGAAAATAATATTCCAATGGAATTAAGAAATATTAGCTTTTATAGTTATTTTCTGGGAGGAGTTAAAAATTTGCCGCTCTACGTCACGGCGCTCAATTCCTTTTTTCTAAAAGTTCTTCTCGTATAACAGTAGCAGAGCTAGTTAGCATTTGTTAGCAAATGTAGCCGCCATCAACGTTGGACATTGGAGCCATGTCACTGGGAGGAATCCAACAGTGTTCTGTTCCAGGATGCACTAAAAGACCAGGTATGGTGACATTATATAGTATTCCAAAGGATGAAATTCAAAAGAATATGTGGAATGCTTTTTTTGACCATCCATGGATACGATGGTCCAATTAAAAACACACACAAGCATGTGCATCGACCATCTTCCGGAAAGCCGGACAGCTTTCACACCTACCACTTTATTGATTTAGGTTTTGGTGAAAAACTATACCTTGTTAACAGAGCTGTGCGTTCTCTTTTATATATTCCTACCTGGAATCATCCTTCCACCAACTCACGGTGGAGGGGGTGCCTGGTGTCTGCCCACATACGTTTTAGCTTGTCCTTACCAATAACAAGGTTAGCCTACAGGCTACAACCTTTAATATACTTTTTAGCATGTCTGAGCTGCTGACAAAATTATCTGCATCTTTCGATTGTTTTGTTTGCGTGTAGTACTGTGGTGCTATCTGGTGTTAACGTTCGCAATTGCAGTACTGTATGATTGTTTAGACCACCCAACGCTATTCTTTCAATGGTTTATGTATAGAGTGGTGATCATTTCATTGGCAGATGATGTAAGATTATGCAAGAGATTGTGGAAGGTATTCAAGATAAATGCATGTTGCATTAGCTTTCCTAAATGTAACTAGTTTCAGTATTTTGGAATATAAGTATATATTATATGGACAAACAGCTCTGGAAATGCCCTTTGTTATAATGCAGATACATTAAGTGACAGCAATAGCCTATAGTCATAACTTGGCTATAGGCTAATTAAATCATAAAGAAGTGCTATAGTTGTATTATAGACTAGACTGTATATATGCTCACAAATATATATGTATATTTGCTCACATCAGGTATATACAGTCAGGTCCATAAATATTGGGACATCGACACAATTCCAATCTTTTTGGCTCTATACACTCACAGTGGATTTGGCATGAAACAAACAAAATGTGATTTAACTGCAGACTTCCAGATTTAATTTGAAGGTATTTACAACAGTTTGTATATGTACCTCCCACTTTTTAAGGGACCAAAAGTAATGGGAAAATTGGCTTCTCAGCTGTTCCATGGCCAGGTGTGTTTTATTCCCTCATTATCCAATTTACAAGGAGCAGATAAAAGGTCTAGAGTTCATTTCAAGTGTGCTATTTGCATTTGGAATCTGTTGCTGTCAACTCTCAATATGAGATCCAAAGAGCTGTCACTATCAGTGAAGCAAGCCATCATTAGGCTCAACAATCTAAACAAACCCATCAGAGAGATAGCAAAATCAACTGTCTGGAACATTCTTAAAAAGAAAGAACGCATCGGTGAGCTCAGCAACACCAAAAGACCCGGAAGACCACGGAAAAAAACTGGTGGATGACCAAAGAATTCTTTCCCTGGTGAAGAAAACACCCTTCACAATAGTTGGCCAGATCAAGAACACTCTCCAGGAGGTAGGTGTATGTGTGTCAAAGTCAGCAATCAGGAGAAGACTTCACCAGAGTGAATACAGAGGGTTCACCACAAGATGTAAACCATTGGTGAGCCTCAAAAACAGGAAGGCCAGATTAGAGTTTGACAAACAACATCTAAATAAGCCTTCACAGTTCTGGAACAACATCCTATGGACAGGTGAGACAAAGATCAATTTGTACCAGAGTGATGGGAAGAGAAGAGTATGGAGAAGGAAAGGAACTGTTCATGATCCAAAGCATACCACCTCCTCAATGAAGCATGGTGGTGGTAGTGTCATGGCGTGGGCATGTATGGCTGCCAATGGAACTGGTTCTCTTGCATTTATTGATGATGTGACTGCTGACAAAAGCAGCAGGATGAATTCCTAAAAATGAAGTGTTTCGGACAATATTATCTGCTCACATTCAGCCAAATGCTTCAGAACTCATTGGACGGCACTTCACAGTGCAGATGGACAATGACCCGAAGCATACTGCGAAAGCAACCAGAGTTTTTTAAGGGAAAGAAGTGGAATGTTATGCAATGGCTAAATCAATCACCTGACCTTAAACCGATTGAGCATGCATTTCACTTGCTGAAGACACAACTGAAGGGAAAATGCCCCAAGTTCCTCTCAGATAGCCGAGCTTCTCACCCTATCTCTAAGGGAGACGCCACCCTCCTGAGGAAACCCAATTCCCGGGATCTTGATCTTTCGGTCATGACCCAACTTTCATGACCATAGGTGAGGGTAGGAACGAAAATTGCCCGGTAG
>JAODUG010000003.1:997165-1016347 GCA_027564795.1 Aphredoderus sayanus | reverse complement strand
CCTAGGGAGGTGTTCCAGGCATGTCCAACTGGGAGGAGGCCTCGGGGAAGACCCAGGACGAGGTGGAGAGATTATATTTCCACACTGGCCTGGGAACGCCTCGGAATCCCCCAGTCAGAGCTGGCCAATGTGGCCAGGGAAAGGGAAGTTTGGGTAACCCTGGCTGCAGGTTGTTATGGTGATTACCTTACAGATGAGCCTAGGGATGAGCAGCAACACCAGGATGCAGTCGTGGTCTCCTCCGTGTCTCAGGAAGGACTCGGGCATGAAGGACGTCAGCAGAGACACCTGTCTGTTAGCCTGGCTCACCTCCATCTTCCTCAGCTCCATCTCTATGGCCTGCACACACAGGACAACATGCAGATATTCAGGACTGACCTTCCCCTGAGCTCAGCTCCTCTTTCCTGTTGTTGATGATGATGGTAATAGAAGTAATTATATTATGTTGCATAGTAACAAAAACAATTGCTACATTTAAACTTAATTTTGGAGCATATATAAAACATAGATCTGGTAATACATTGTGTAAACAGCTTGGTGCAGTTTGTCTTGCGATCATGTGCAGCTTTATAGCACTCTGCAGCACTGCTATTGAAAGGTGCTCTACACACAGTACACAGAGATGTACCTGCTTGTAAAACCGCAGCAGAAGAGCACACACATGTAGGTTTCAGACAAGACAGGCTCTGACCTTGGCATAGGCCTTCGTCTCTGCAAACTTGATCTTGAAGTCAAACATCTCTGTAGCGGGCTGCTGCTGCATCTCTGCTGATGCTTCCTGCTGACTGGTCAACTCTCGGTTCACGTCCTGCATGGTGGGCATGTAAAAACAATGGCTTAGAATGGTGCATGGTCACATTGTGACATGGATTGCTGTTACTCATATTTTTGGCTTAATTCTCCAGGGGTGCCTATTGCACATTTTATTTAGATTTTTACATGTTGTAAGAAATGTGTTGTAGCTGCTCTGTCTGACCTGCAGGTGGGTAGTGAGCTCCCTGTATTTCTGAATGGTTTGCTGGTAGTCAGCCATGGTCTCCTGGGCTGCCTCCACCCGTTTCTCTGACTCTCGGATCCGCCCTGCTCCCAGGTCCAACATCTCCCTGAGCTCCAACTCTGTCTCCCTGGCATTCTCCTGAAGTTCATCATTCATCTCATTGATGGCCTCCTGCACAGACAAGGTATGTATCCATGACACCAGCTTAATAAAACTGTATTTACCCAAAGAGATGACATGGGGAAGACCATTAACACAGACAAACTTAATCTAGTTGTATATTAACTTTAGTAAAAGGTTGTTCGCTAAATTTATTTCAGAACCACTTACCCCACTACGATTTGCATTAACCCTTGTGATGTCCTTCATTTTACCGAATTATGCCACCAAGCGGCGCCATCTGATTGTGTCTGATTTTGTGAGTTTTTTAATTGTCACTGGTGTGTGTATTTATTTCTTTAATAATTATTTCTTCATGTATTTGTGTTTCTTGTGCCTTTTAACCCTCCTGTTGCCTCAGGTTTAAAACTCACCTTGTTGTGGCAGCAGTGCACATCATATGTCTGTGTAAGCTGTAGAATTAGGTTTAGCGCCTTCTATCTGCCACACAGAGCTAGTGATTTGGGTCAGTTTGACCCGAAGGACATCCAAGGGTTAAATGTGCCCTAAGCAGCATTTGTCACTGAAAGCTAATTAACGCAACCAATTCAACCAGTAAGTCAGGTATGTCATTAAACACCAGGGGGCAGTAGACTGCCACCACCGTGGCCACAAACAAGGACATGACTCAGCAAAAAAAATCATTGTTTAATTGAACATAGGATAATTAACACATTAGTTAGTAGATTCCCATCAGACCAAGATGTTTTAGATTGTTTATGAAAAATATAAATTATGCATTATTAGTTGTCCTATAAGGGCATTCAAATTACAATTGTATAATCTTTAAATGACTGTAGGTCTCGCTGTAGGCCTTTTAACACATTTGGCTATTACTGTTTAGAAATGACTGCATGCCATTATATTTAATGCAACACATATTTAAGAAGTCAATATAGAGAAATATTAATTAATAATTAAATTAAAATTTTAAATGTAAACCTAGATATTATAACTTGCCATGTATGTGACCTCTGGTTATAAGATTAAATGTTTTAGTACCTGATCTTTGTACACGATACAGTCAGGTCCATAAATATTGGGACATCAACACAATTCTGGCTCTATACACCACCAAAATGGATTTGGAACAAACAAGGCTTTAACTGCAGACTTTCTGCAGTTAAAGCTTAGATGTTCCATGGCCAGGTGTGTGTTATTCCCTCATTATCCAATTTACAAGGAGCAGATAAAAGGTCTAGAGTTCATTTCAAGTGTGCTATTTGCATTTGGAATCTGTTGCTGTCAACTCTTAATATGAGATCCAAAGAGCTATCATTGAAGCAAGCCATCATTAGGCTGAAAAATCAGAACAAACCCATCAGAGATATAGCAAAAACAATAGGTTTGGAACATTCTTAAAAAGAAATAATGCATTGGTGAGCTCAGCAACACCAAAAGACCCGGAAGACGTAGGTGTTTGTGTGTCAAAGTCAACAATCAAGAGAAGACTTCATCAGAGTAAATACAGAGGGTTCACCACAAGATGTAAACCATTGATGAGCCTCAAAAACAGGAAGGCCAGATTTGCCAAACAACATCTAAAAAAGTCTTCACAGTTCTGGAACAACATCCTATGGACAGATGAGACAAAGATCAACTCCCAGAGTGATGGGAAGAGAAAAGTATGGAGAAGAAAAGATACTGCTCATGATCCAAAGCATACCACCTCATCAGTGAAGCATGGTGGTGGTAGTGCTATGGCGTGGGCATGTATGGCTGCCAGTGGAACTGGTTCTCTTGTATTTATTGATGATGTGATTGCTGACAATAGCAGCAGGATGAATTGCTGAAGTGTTTCGGGCAATATTATCTGCTCATATTCAGTCAAATGCTTCAGAACTCATTGGACAATGACCCGAAGCATGCTGCGAAAGCAACCAGAGATTTTTAAGAAAAATAAGTGGAATGTTATGCAATGGCCAAGTCAATCACCTGACCTGATTGCGCATGCATTTCACTTGCTGAAGACAAAACTGAAGGGAAAATTCCCCAAGAACAAGCAGGAACTGAAGACAGTTGCAGTAGAGGCCTGGCAGAGCATCACAAGGGATGAAACCCAGCATCTGGTGATGTCTATGCGTTCCAGACTTCAGGCTGTCATTGACTGCAAAGGATTTGCAACCAAGTATTAAAAAGTGAAAGTTTGATTTATGATTGTTAATCTGTCCCATTACTTTTGGTCCCTTAAAAAGTGGGTGGCACATATACAAACTGTTGTAATTCCTACACCGTTCACCTGATTTGAAAATACCCTCAAATTAAAGCTGAAAGTCTGCAGTTAAAGCACATCTTGTTCGTTTCATGTCAAATCCATTGTGGTGGTGTATAGACCCAAAAAGATTAGAATTGTGTCGATGTCCCAATATTATTATTTATGGACCTGGGTGTACGTGAAATGCATGTTTTCCTCTGACATTTATTTTACACACTGGTGTAATGCAGTGTTCTATTGTTAAACTGTTGTTTGGGAGGGCCAATTTACATGCAAAAAGCAATAATTAGGTATCCTGTGTGTGTGCAGTTCCTCAGCTCACCAGATCGATGACGGTCTCCCTGAGCTCGCGGACCTTCTCCTCCAGGTCCAGGTTTCTCTCTGTGAGGGTCTCCACCATCTCCTCAGCCCCCAGTGCTGCATCCACCTGCATCATAACAACAACACCACCACCACCGCTTGCTGATTGTGACACAGTATACTGAAACAGTTCATATGCACTATGGGCTGGGCTAGAACCCAGACCAGTTCATCTGACCTGCTCCTTCAGCTCATCGATGGTCTTCTCAGCCATCTTCAGCTCCTCCTGGAGCTTCTCCCTCTGGCTCCTCAGAGTGTCCAGCTCCATGCTCTTCTTCTCCATCTGCTTCTCCAGCTTCACATGCTCCTGCTTCTCCGAAGACGACAGGTCGCGCATCCTGAAAGTAGAAGATGTGCCACTTCACACAGGAATACAGGAGCCTGGCACTACCAGCAGGGTAGTGCCAGGCTTGAAACCTGTGTGCTCAGATGGGGGCTGAGAGCCTTGGATTGAGTGAACCTTTTAAACTGAATTATGTGTTCCTTCTTGTTGTTATAGAAGACATGTTCTTTCTAACACAGTTTCTATGTTCTAGAAGATGTGTTTCTTCTAACAATTCAGAACTGCTATATTCTAGAACATGTTTTTAGTTTTTGTAGTATTTTATGGATCTGACAGATGTCTATATCACATGACCTAGCATAACATTTTTATTTATATTTCCATAAGAAATAATTACAATCACACTCAGGGTTTGAACTACCTGACCAGTGCTTCCTTCAGTCGGCCATTTTGTTCTTCTAACTGCTTCACGTGGTAACTAGAGGCCGCACCATCTGAGCCTGACATAGGAAAGCAAAAAAAAGAATTAAATGTGGGTCCTGTGGAGGCAATATAAATATAAACTTCTTTCCCTGTTTCAGGAGCAAATGCCCAGGAAGGGGTTCAATTAAATATATTTCATTCAATTTCCCCTAAAACAAAACTGATGTATTTGCATCATGTTGCTAAATGAGCTTATGTCTGATGGTATAGCTTCAATTAAACAAATGGTTCCCATTCTATAAACATTTGGGTTGGGCTTTGCTACTGAAATATCTACTAATTCTGCTTAGAAAATCACAATGTGGCCATAAATGTTTTACATATTGTGCAGTTTGTGCAATACTGTAAAAACTGTCTGAGCTGCCATAACATGTGACGTCACAAATAGTACCAGTACCCTTTTCCTCGATCTCATGCTTCAGGATCTCCAGGTCCATGGTCAGCTCCTCCACCCGCTCCTTAAGGGAGTCTGTCTCCTGTTGCAGGGACTCCGCCCTCTCCTCCGCCATCTCCTTGTCCAGGGTGGCCATCTCAATAGCATCTGCTGTGTCCGCCATTTCCTCCATGTACCGCTCCTTGGCCTCCAGTGCCTCTTTGGCCTCCTGCGTAGCGTGGAGGAGTTGTTTACAAGCACAGGTAAGGAAGGTGGTGTTAGGCTGTGTGGCGCTGACTGTTAAATGAGTAGTAGGTGACTTTGGAGCACTGGAAAATACCCTCTGATTGATCTACAACTTCCTGAGTTTCCTCCATCCTCCCTGCTACATCTGTTCATCCAGCCACTCACCCTCTTGGCCTCCTTCAGCTGTTTCTGCAGCTCCTGCTGTTGCTCCTGCATCTTGCTCCTCCACTCCTGCAGCTGCTCCAGCTGGATCTTGTGCTTCTCCAGCTCCTTCAGCTTGGCCTTGTCCTCCGCCCGCTTCAGCCGCAGGGTCTCCAGCTTCTCCTCCAGGTCCTTCACCTGGCCCCGAAGAGCCTCCTCCTCCTGGGAGACATGGTAGGAGATGGAGGACAGAGAGATATAGTGGCGGAGAAGACAAAGAAGGGATAGATGACAGGACAAGGAAAGGAAGGAATGGAAGAGAGCCATTAGCCACGGCTGATTTCTGCTGAATGGTCCAGCACTAATCCTAGAAGGGAAGCCACTCATAACAGTCATTAAACAATATTATAAGACATTGTATGTAGAACCTGGACCAAAACAACACAGCAATATCAAAGCAATTAGCAAGTGCACTGCACACATACCAGCAACATGGATCATTTAGAAAACACCACAGTTGGAAGTAGTGGCTACTCTTGTAATTAGCTTTTCCTAGTACTGATTAAGTAACATATTCAATACTACTCAATTAATTTCAAGTTAATTAAAATTTTAATATAAAGTGTATCATTTCAAAACGGGCCAAATACAATCACAATATTGCCAAAATGATGAACAGCTATATTCAATCAGTGCTAATCATTCACTATCATTTTCAATTGAGCAACTTTGACTGTTTGAGTATTATATCAGTACGTCAGCCTCATGTACCATCCTGATCTTGTGAGCAGAAGTTTGACTGCTGCAAATATCTATCCATCTGTCTATCCATCCACCCATCGTCTATTTATCTGGACAGGCTTCAATTCCATGTGCTTTGGTCAGGTCTGAACCGCTATTGGTTCATACAATCAATGTCATGAGGGCAGATAAGGGTGTGGTTTAGGTGTGGTTAGGTGTGCCTGCCCTTTTCTAAACAGTTTCAATGTATGGTTTCCCAGACTACTACCAGTAACTGGTTCTAGTACAAATAAATGCTTAAAATAATGGGAAGAATGCAGATGCAATGTAAAGAAGTAGAGGCTTGGAAACACAGTTAAAGTTTTGTTTCTTGTCACCTTCAACCAATATCGAAAAGCTGAGCAGGTCACCCTTTCTGGCTATTAATAGCTTGTAATAGCTAGAGTGAATCTAGGCTTTTACCTCAATGTCCCCTGGTACTAGAAGTAATGGAACAGTTCTGATGAAGACAAGAAGACTCCCATCTTGGTATTGATATTGATTATTGATAGTTTCAATCATCTCTTCAGTGGGCCAGCACTTGGGCCTCATTGGTTGGAGGAGATGGGAGTGTATCATACAATCATGTACACATGCACACTCACACACTTGTTCAGTATCAGAGTTAGTATCACAGCACATCCAGGCAATCAATCACACACTCCACCACAGGGCTGCAGCAGAACATCCTGAGTTTAACACACGTTTAATGCAGTTTCCTTCACACCCGTGTTGGTGTGCGAAAAGCAACACTTCACACAGCATGTAATTTCACCTGAGTTTCCATGGAAACATGCTCCTGAGAGGAACAGGTATGATAGCAGTTAATATTAAGCACAAGATGACAATACAGTGCAATAGCAATAACAATAAAGAAATGCACTGATGGAGGTCCCACCTTGCTGGGGACGGGGGGTGGCGGGGCTCCAGGGGAGTGCAGTGTGGGGATGACGGGGGCTACTAGCGGGGTCTGGGCAGGGGTGCTGGGCTCACTGCTGCTCATCTCCCCAGCGGAGGCCGAGGCAGAGCCAGAGGGGACCCCCTTGGAGCCACTGGTGCCTGCTGGCCTGCTGGGCTACAGGGGGACAGGCATAGGGTCATGGGAGAGTGCAGGGAAAACACACCAAACTCCGTCAACCAAGAGGAGAACATGGAGCATTAAAAATAAGCTGATTAAAACTTAGAATATGGTGGCACTCCACAGAGTAGAACTCTGTGTGAGTTTCAAAGAAAAACAGTGGAGGTAGGATTCTCTGTTGTAGATGTAAATATTATTGGTGTACAGAGAAATATATAAGATGGTGCATTTCCTGGATACGTGAAATGGATTCATCAGAGTGGATCATGAGATGAAATATCAGTACATTGCTGGCAAGACAAATACACCCACATGTACACACACACGCACACACATTTGCACAACTGAGAAAGGGAAAAAAAGCATAAATAAAGCAAACTCAAGCCAATCGGAGGCCCTGACTGCTGCAAATAATATTGGGCTCACCTTGGGCCTTCTGACCATGTTCTGAGGAGGAGGGGGAGAGGAGAAGAAGGAGGTGAAGAGGAGAGGAGGAAGAGCAGGGAGGGCAGAGAAGGAAATAAACTGCCAATGTTAGTGACAGATGATTTCATAGGAAACAAGATATGCACACTAAAGAACAAGCTGATTGGATGAAATCACTGATGTAACATCAGGCCTGAGCAACTATGAGAATGGAAAACAATCATAATGGGCTTGTTTCTATAATATATGGCCTACTTTTTAAGTTATTGCACCTGTTTTCACTAGTCTACCAGAAATAGGTTCCAATGTGACTCCATTATTAGAACATACACCATCTAATATCACAGTGTCACTCTAAAAGGCCTTTCACTATAAGAACATGACATGCTGTTTTAGCCAGAAATCTGGTCCAATGTGAAAACATCAGATAATATTACACCCATATTGTCTCATGGGTCTCAGAGGCCTTACTGAGACCCTACCTCTGTGGTAACATGAAATCAGTGACTGGCACCACCACAGATACATGAATTACTGCATTGTGTCTCAAGGGACACAGTGGATCAGGGGATCCGGTCCAGTCTTATCTGCTCTCTGTGGCTTGTGGACATCACTACAGTAACCCTATCAGCCATACAGGTTTCATTATGCCTGCATGTGTGGACTTGCCAGGTACTGGTAATGTTGTACTCTAGATAGTGTTGTAAACTGGGGAACACCAAAGGGATTGGGTTTATAGTGTAAGGGCACTTAGTAAGTAGGTGGCAAAAAACAAACCTGTTGACAGTCAGTTTGACAGGTAATACATCCTATTATGTCACATTCAGATCAGCAGACACCCCTGCCATATTGTATTCCAAGCTGATGCATAAATATTAATGAATAACTTATAGATACAGACACTCTTCAGGTCTGTCTCTATTAAAGCTTTAGCTTTTACACCTCCAAACTGTATTCTTAGACATATTAGTGGCCGTGGCTAGTTATCTTTCTTCATAGGACTAGTGCTGGACCATTCAGCAGAAATCAGCCACAGCTGCAGCAAACAAGAGCAGACACTGACTGAGATCCAGCCTATCAGGTGTGTCTCTGGGTGAAATTAGCAGATTCTCACAGATACACATAAACTTCATGAAATGTCTCAACTATGCGTCATGGCATATAATACCTCCATAGCATAACATCACATTACTAAAACACATTGACTTGCACAAACATAGCTGCACTATCTGATATAAAATGCATTTCCAGACGGATGAATAAGCATGGATAGCCATGTAAAAAAGACTGAAAAAAAAAAAACACAGCAACAACACTGATGTCAAATAAGAGTAGAAGGCAGCTAGATTACACATTTGAGAGCAATATTTGCTTAAATGACATTTCTGCACACAGAATACTTAATCAACAATATAAAACACCCGTTGAACAAAAAAGACATCAGCTGCCACTAAACACAAGCACGCAGATGTTTGACATCGACAACCACCACATCCCCACAGATAGACAGGAGGTGGTCTGTACCTTTCGGGGAGCAGGAGTCTGTCTCATCATATTTGCAAGAGAGAAAGACACACCAACACACAGAAACAGAGATACACAAACACACTGTCACACACCAAGGTGAAAACCACAGGCAAACACAGTTAGTTGCCCAAGCGGCAAGTGAGACAGGCAAGCCAGGCGCACAAACAGACAGCAGGCAGACAGACAGGTCCGTTCAGCCCAGAAAGCTGGAGTACAGCAAATGGCCGCGGCTGACTTCCAGGCAGGATCCTCCCTCCCTGGTGCTAGGCTGCTGCTCTATGCGCCTCCTGCCAGCGTGCTCCTGGCTCCTCCGTGTCTCCTCCGATCAGCACTGGCTGCATGTCGCTGCTCTGCTCTCCTCCTTCCTGTTCTCACCCTCCTCCCCTTTTCCTCTGTCTCCCCTTTCCCGTTTCACAGTGCTCACTGTCAGCTGAGCCAATGGCCCAGCTCTTGCATTACATCACTACTCCCCCCCCCTCAACACTAGACCACCTCTCAGACACAGAGAGGAAGGGGGTAGGGAGAGGGCAGAATGAATGAGTGCGTGTATGTTAAGAGGATGGGGTAGAGCTATGGGTGTGTCAGGAGGAAGGGGGGGGGGGGGCGGTATGTGAGGAAGGGAGGGGGGTGCCAACAATGATGCAAGCCTTCCCTGTATCCTAGCAACGCTACTTGCTGGCTCCCATTGTGTTCAATTAAATGGGGATTTGCAAAAATACTGAGGCGCTATTAGTATGTTATCAGTCTGTGAATGAGTGTGTCTCAGAGCAACATGGCCTTTGTCCTTAAGAAATGGATAGTAGTTTCAGTCTGGTGTAGGTGTAGTATAGGAAACTAACTTATCTCAGAAATGATATGCTAAACCCCAGTAAAATATGTAATATCTTAAACATGCACTCATTTCTTCTCTATGCCAAAGGCTCAGAGGAAGAAAACAATACCTATAGGATTGCACTTTCCTCGACTTAGCTTTTAACTTTATTAAGTTAAATTTAAAATACCTTTAGAATCAAACCTGCCTTAAGAACATAAAACAGCCCCTTAGTCACATGACACAAATACAGTTAAATACTTAACATGAACTAGCTCAGTCAACACTTCAGAAAGCATCAATAAAGTAAGCATTTATCTTATCTTAAGTAGTCAATAAAGACAAAGGATGTAAACACTGTTTGTGTCTATACCTGTATATTACAGAGGCAGAAGCCTACCTGGTGTTTCCATCTTAACGTACACTGCCTAGAGAAAACCCTGTCTGCCCAGAGAATGATCTCACAACCATCCACACTCAGGGAAGACACTGGATTCCTCCTGAGCTGGTTATCTATTATAGAACAGCTTTGGGAATGTCCTGCTGAAATACTGAGCAGTACACAATATTTTTCTTTCTCCCTTACAGTCCTCTACTCTTCCCCTCTCCCCTCCAGTCTCCATCTCTCATCACATCTTTCTGAGTCCTTGATGGAGAGAGGAGATGCCCAGAGAGGAGATATTATGTTTCTGCTTTCCCAAAAGCATGCAGAATAAGAACCGCAATGGTTGAAGGCAGCAGAGCCCAGCTTAACAGAGGGGAACAAGGTTAGTGCGGGGCGCAGCACCAACAGTCAGCAGAACCTGCCTCTGCAAAATGTGAGCTGCTCAATGCATTCCAGTAGACAGACAGATGACAGACAATGCTGGTTATTAATGTTAGCCTCATGTAGTTTTAATGAAAGAAAAAAGTGTTTTAAAACATTCCTCAACGTTTTCCTTTATACACTGTGTATATAACTTGGACAAATGTTTAATTTGAGCCAGTCCATCCTAAAAATTAACCTTCCTTCCTGCATCTATAGTGAAGCACTACATGGCAGTCTATCGAGACAGCTGTCTGACTTTTAACTGGACTATGAGAGAATATTTGTACAGGCAAAGAAAAGGTTTGTTTATGAGGTCCACAGACAGGCTGGCAGGGAGATTAAGCACGAGATGTAGCTGGCAGGAAATCCATACCTTCCGCAGGAGAGCGTACGGCTCCTACAGCCTCCTCAGATCACCGGGTTCACCTGAGTCAGTCTGACATTTTCCAGACTTCATAGGTAATCTCTACAATTGACTCTAGCCAGCAAAAATACCCCTCCCAATGAGCATAGATGCACACGTCAAAAAGATAGTGTGTATGATCTATATTTGATTTATTCTAAAACCTGATATGTTGAATAGGCCTTCTACCTGGCCCAAATGGAGGCACACACCCGACAAGTGTATGAGTGGCACAGAGACCCTAGCAGCCCATGAATACAGACCATCCCTTCAACATGAAGTGACAGATGACAGCATGGCAGGACATACTGGGGACAGTGACTGAGCAGTGAGGAGAGCACAGGACAGGACACAGGAGAGGGCAGCATGGAGAATACAGTATGACAGCACACATTCACACAGCAACCGTTCTGATGAGCGAGGGTGGAGCCGGGATGAAATTGCTGAGAGTTATGGGTCAGATGGGGTGAGGCCCTGTTGCAATGCAGCAGGTCGGCCATTTGGAGGCACAGTTACCACGGATACCACGGTCATCATAACATTACCACTGTACCGGGGTATGAGAAACATGCAGCACCTTTTTGGCTTTCACTCCTCGCTGCGGGAGCATAAGAAGGAAAGGGGAGGAGGAAAAGAGGTAGGGAAGGAGGAAGGATGTAAATGTGAAGGTTAAAGGTGAAGGTCACAGATTTCAGTGGCATGCTTGAGGGGCTGAAAGCAATAAATAATTCTGATTCTAATACAGAGAAAGAAATCTGAGTTTTCGGTTTAAGAACAACTGATTTGTGTTAGTTCAGTCAACTCAGAGTATATTCATTCTAATTGCTAGCTAAAAAGCTAGCAATTGGATAAATGGATAAATGGACTACAGTACACTGCACAATGGCATCTGCCAAGAAAACCTGCTTTATAGCAGAACATGGTCATGCAGTTTCTAGCTCACAGAAATCTACTTAAATAAATTAAATTAAACATTACAAAATTAAACATTAAAAAAAAGCAAACCTCTATCTCAAAAGCAAGTCTTTAAAGTAGCAACTACACCAGGCACTGCCCCCTTCCCCTGAGTGCTGTTTCTTTAGTGTGATATGAGTGGAAATTGAATTGCATATTTTAGCATTTGTATATTGTCCTTAGTTCCAATGTATCGGGGTACAATAATTATTTGTAGTTTGTTGAGGAATCGTGTTATTGACAAGGCAAAATTACATAAAATCCCACATTTAGAGAACACAAAGTGTTCTCTAAATGCTGTGGCCCTTTAATAATATTGGTTTCATAGTTCAACCATTTTTTGTGCCTTTTATTTTTTGGGTGTTGGATTATGGGAACAGAGTGGATATAGACCTAATTATTTTAGATTTTATATTGAGAGAATACTTAGTGAGAAGTCATACTGTATGTGTCTACAAACTACAATATGAGAGATACATTATACTTTCAGACTACCTTGACCAAAAATAGTCATATTGTTAAATTTTATACTTCTTATTAAAGATATACGATAAAAAGACATTTTTGGGCCTTTAAAAATCCTGAGAGAGCATGCCCCTAAGACTCCTTAGCATTGCTTTAGCCCGCGGCATTGTGATGTTTAAGTGTTTAACACACATACATGTAAAAGGTCAAATAATGTTAATCAGATAAATAATAGTGTATAACTGTTAACTTTTAAATCAAATAAGTAGTCACGATAAGGAAATCAAAGCATCTAATCGGGTTCTCAAAATTGTCTCCCGACGTAAAGCTACAGTATGTAGAAAATGTATTTTGCATCAATATCGACCGGGTTAAGGAAGAATGAAGAACCCATGTCTGACAGCTGCTTCAGGTTCAGCAGGAGGGAGGAGAAAGAAATTAAATCCACGTTCTGAAACAGGACCCAGGAGAAGGAGAAACAAGAGGGAAAATCTACATATGAAAAAATAAACACTAAATGTTTGTTTTCTCTCACATTTTTGATTTGTTGAAGCCATAATAATAGGATAGATATACAGATAAAACTGCAAATATTATTATGACCAGTCCAAGGCACACCTGTACAAAATAATGCTAATTAATCAGCATATTGCTATGCCATACTTGATTTCAACTCATGGAAAATTGAAACAATAAGCAGAAATATTGCATAGATAATTTTGTAGTAGAGTAGAGTAGGCTATATGCTAATATCAAACTGCAACATATTGCCATTATAAAGTAAAATGTTCTCCTCATTTGACACTAGGGTTAGGGTTCCCTCTGCTGGACCAATAAAAAACAGCACTTTTTTTTTTAGATATATATGATTCAGTGTGGCCTCTACTCAATGTATTTCTGTATACAGTATATAGTACATAATCTAGGATTTGATCAGATGGTAGGAAAGAGGTATTTGTGTGGGTTTGTCCTCACTGAACTTCATCTTGACATACAACTCCATGTCTTTACAATATATAAACGTCACAAGCATATAAATGTTTTTGCTGCTGTAAAGTGAAACCCCAAGTTAGAATCAATCACTAGAAAAATAAACTGAAAAACACCACAAAGTTGAAGCAGTCAAGACAGAGTTTTGACAAAACAGGAGTATGTGTTTACAGGTATTCCATTATCTTGAAAAATGTTAAAATATCACCCTGACCAGTGTCCACTGTCTAGTCTCCATGCCAACTTAACGTCATGCCCATCCTTAGCACATTGTGCATGAATACAAAAACATGCATTTGTTTATTTGCCAGCATTTACTTGTGTAAAAGCCATTATGAATCCATATGTGCAGGTATATGCATGTGTCTCACTGTCAATCATTCTATGTTTCTGCTTGTGTGTGTTTACGGTACAGTATGTGCTTTAGGCACTTCCTTAACTACCAAAGATTAGCAAGAATAGTTCATTGTACAGTATAAAGCACCTTACTCACCATTTTAGCAGACTTAGTCTCCAAAATTTCTGAAGAGAAGAACAGAGAAAGAACACAGTCATATCACCATGTCATCCTTCCTGTCCTACTGGTCTGTGACAAGGTGACAAGTGACAAGACCAGAATAATAATAATACAAGTAAGATATATATTCTCTTTGTACTGAAAAGTTTGTAATTATATTTTGAAAAGGGAGTCAGTAAGTATTCAAAAAAGTAAAAATAGCTCAATATAATAAGACACGACATGAACAGGCAAGAAGACATATTATTGTTGTCTAATCACACAGAAACATCTTGTTGCCAGGAAACGTTTCCGTTGACCATGTGTCTCTAAGATTTCTGCCCATCTACAAGGCCTGGGGATTGGCTGGTGTACCAGATTCCCCAACACTTTTTGTTTGGAAGGTAAACCTCTCTCTCTCTGGCTCTGAAACCTCATAGCAGTGAGCTGTAACCATGGAAACAGCCCGCTGGCATGCTCTGCAGGAGCCTCAGACCCAAGCTATTCTCTGGTGGACTGGCCACAATCGCATTGCAAAAACCTGCGGTTAAGAGTTTTCACCAAACTACCTGACTGGTGACTTAATGCCTTCACATGGACTATACAGTATTTACACACAACAATAAATACAGTTCTATATCTGTCTTATAAGCTCTTTTACAAATTATCTCAGAAGAATGATAAACACACTCTGGACACAGAATATTTTATCTAGGAAATTTACAATTGACAGTGCTCATACTAAACTCACTGATTGTAAAAGCTATAATAGTACAATACTGTAAAACAAAAGTAGTATGATTGTGAACTACAAAGCAATATAATCATAATGGATAATCAACAGTTTAAATGATAAATTGTATCAACAGGGCAATACTAGAAATAGAAATACTAGAAAGTTATTTGCAAAAGTTAAATTCATATTTTCAGATACAACCCTGTAAAACCACCCAGCCAAGCTGGGTGGTTTTCTCCTCTCATTGTTTTAAGAACAGCTGTTGCAACTCAATATGTGATTCATGAACATACATTTTATATTTGTTATCCTGAAATAGCTCTGGTCTGTGAATTAAATCACTTTTATTGTTCCAAACACGTACAGGCAAACTCAGCGTGCTGGAGATAAGAATGGACAATAGGGACAATATCTTGTGTGCCTGTGTGTGTGTGTGTATATGTGTGTGGGTGCGTGTGTGTGTGTGTGTGTGTGTGTGTGTGTGTGTGTGTGTGTGTGTGTGTGCGTGCTTACCACGCTTGGGGACCTTGGCAGTAGCTAGCTCAGGCGTTTCAGGGGATGTTGTGTCGGCCCCATCATCAACCAGCTGGATCTGACAGAGACAGAGACAGACAGAAGATAGTAGCCACTGTGTACTGAGGTACAGTAAGACAGCACCAAATCAATATTTAAACATATCTGTTTTTCTGAATTTAGTCTCTCCATGTGAGATACATAGCTGACCATAAAAAAGATTACTGTTGAAAAATTAAACCAACTTACATTAACTGAAGTTACTGGTAAAAGGATTCTTTAACAGTACACTTACTATAAATAGGCAACTTAACTTAACTGATTTACATAACCTCAGCATTTCATCGTTAATATACTCATTGAAGACTGACACACACTGTGTCATACCAAAAATGTATCCTCTGTCAAAAACTGATTGCCGTCCTTGTAAGCTTGTTACAGCTGCTTTTATCTGGATCAACGATTGGTCATATTGTGCAAAAACATATTACTTTATCCATTGTCTTAACTGCTTATCAATTAAGGTTGCGGTGGCAATAGAGCACTGGGTCATTACAGCAGCCCAAGTATCACTGTCTGCAGCCGCATCCACAAGCTCCTCCATGAAGATCCACGGCCAGTCACTCCCAGACCAGTCCCCAGTGTGTCTTGGGTCTGCCTAGCCATGCTGTGGGGTCTTTATGTCCGTGATATAATTTTATGTCCATGATAATAGCAAATACAGCCTATGTCTTTGTTTAACTTAAAAATTTCTTGTTTAACCGAATAATCACTATAATTGTGTGTTATGTTGGCCAAAGTGCTATCAGTAGTCTAGCCCAATCTGCCTCATAATCCTCCAGTAGTGGGCAAGGATGGCTGTGATTTTGTGCTATACTAAACCTTCATTCATGAAATAATAGGCTACGTGCATTTGAAAACATGGCTGGTTAGCTGGCAAGGACATCTGCGATTTGGTTCTATAGTAGGCTATAACCTAACCTTTATTCATGAAATAATAAGCTACATGCTTGTGGATATATATATCACACCTCTGTCCCTATTCTACCGTGCCGGCTGTCCCTGTACATGATTCTGGGGCTGTGCTGAGGTATGCTGCCTTCCTGTGTTGAGGTGAACAGCAATGAACCCCATTCCACCTTCCTTTAGTCTGAATGGTGAGGCAGAATGAATGCACAATATTAATGCCTTGAAAACACTGTCGAAAATAAAAAGGGGCTTCTGGTTCAAACAAATATGGTTGCAACACTGTATCAGAAGCAGTATTGTTTCTGACAGCAGCAAAGCCGTAGCCTTACGTCAGCATACTATGCAGAAGAGGGTGAACAGTGGCTGTAGGATTTAAAGCAACAGTCATTGAAATTGAGACAATGGGAAAATTGGTGTTATACGGTGCTATTCCACATCTGTGGTATTATCTATGGTATTTTCACTTATGCATGTCAAATACATTGCATTGAGACCTCAAGGAACTATGTCAACATGTTTAAAAAGGCGGAATATGTTACTTTGACACCTGCGACAGTACAGTACATAAGTGGCAAAGTAAAACAGCATGTAGGCCAATGTGTGCATAACCAGTCAGTGATATAGCAGTGACACTACCGATACAGTATATTAACTCCTTCAGGGAAACCACATGTAAAGTTGGAGAGGGATAGCTTCATTCATGCATTCATGTTACAGTACTACAAGATGTAGCGAAGCAATGTACCTGAGACTGCCGGACAAATATCCCATGGTTCTCCTCGCAGGTGAAGTAGCGCTTGCCCTGCACCGTGCCATCGTTCTTGCCTTTAGGTTCATCCAGGATGACGCCCACCCACTTCCCCGAGGCAAAGAGTGTGGTGCCGATGTAGGCCACCGTGCCGCGCTGCCCCTTCCCGATCACCTCCACCAGGGAGCCCACCTTAGCCGGCCTGCCACCCCCGTCTGAGCTCATCCTGCTACTGCCACTGCTGGTGGTCTGGGGAATGACAGGCCCATTCAGACATTAATACAGTATGGCTGTGTTGTTCTACTTCTCAAAATGGGGGTTGTTGGCATTTGCTATTATTGAAAACTCAAATATCACATTTGTGGTATTTATGACTGCTTAGTTATGACTCTCCAAAATTAAAATATGACAAATACTGAGGCACAAAGCTTATTTTATCTTTGCATTTCCCTCTCAGTCACAATACAGTTGGACATAGCAGCTATCAGTTTACAGAAAACAGAAGTATATTTATTACAGGTAAAATGGATTGCCACTGCCAAATACTTTGCTCTATGTTCAGCAATGCACACAATACTGTTGCTTTTACCATTCAATAGTAGACTATTTGACAAACATATTGAATTAAATACAAGAGGTTCATAGGGTCATAGGCTCTAACCAGGAATGAAAAAAATGTGCCAATATGATAACAGTATTGAGAATCAAACTGGTAATCATGCATGTGTTTGTGCCACACCCACAGGGAGTGTAGATCAGGCTGTGTTCGCAGACTGTACTTGCTAGACAATGTAGTCTCAAAAAGCTTAATTCTAAGCTTAGCTTAGTTCCCAGCTAAAGATGCTAAATGTTGTACTTCCATAGGAATGTTTTGGGAATACGTAATTAAATTTGAAGGCAAGGGGAAAAACACATCATTTGAACATGCTCTGACATTTTATTATAAAAGTATCCTGTAGAACACAATCTAACACTGTGGTGTCCTAGAAATGATGGTGACTCAGCAGGAATGAGCAGAACTGAATGTTATCATCCACTAAGTTCAGGCGTTCCCACTCTGCCTTTGCTTACAGTGAGTATATCATCTACCATGTATTTGTGCCCAATGTGCCTTTATCCTGATAAACAACGCAGGACCCTCCTTGGTTTGGTAAGGATATGCAGAGTGCCAGAGATGAAAGATACTGCAGTCAGTGCGTGGGTGATTTTACCTGTTTGGAAAGGAATGAGCGAGAATGATAACTATCCTACTGTAATGTCTAGAGTCGCGCCTACGGAAGGTGCCCAACCACTGGTCTGCAGCCATTGTTCAGCCATACACACACCAGACTATTATTCATAATCACAAATGCACTACACCTGTGGGGAAGGGTATGTACTGTATGCTTGGGCTTGTGTGTTGGGTTTTGTCAGTTATCGTTTGTTCGCTGTATCATTGTGTGTGTACCTTGTCTGAAGAACAGGTTATTAAGTGCTGAGCAGTCTTGCCTATCGCTATTTAATGTTACTTTATTTGTTTTCTGAGTTTTTGTGTTTCATTCATTCTGCACCTGTAATCGCCATTCAACACACATCACTCATACTGTGTTGTGTACAGTGTTGCTGTTGACACATTTATCGCCCTGGTTATAGTACATTTTAATATTAGAGTCTCTCAGCTATATTAATTTCTCAATTAAATAGTATTATTTGTGCCAGCTTGTTAAGTGGGATTAACTGATATAATGAAAAATAGCATATATTCTGTACATGCTGTGTTTACGCCTCTTTAACATTGCGTGGAAGTCTGGGACAGTGCCGAGGGAGTGGCAGACCGGGGTGGTGGTTCCCCTATTTATAAAGGGGGACCAGAGAGTGCGGGCCAATTACAGGGGTATCACATTTCTCAGCCTCCCTGGTAAAGTCTACTCCAAGGTACTGGAAAGGAGGGTTCAGCCAATAGTCGAACCTCAGATCGAAGAAGAACAATGCAGTTTTCGTCTTGGTCATGGAACAACGGACCAGCTCTTTACTCTTGCAAGGATCCTGGAGGGAGCTTGGGAGTATGGCCATCCGGTTTACGTGTTTTGTGGATCTGGAGAAGGCATATGACCAGGTCCCCAGGGAGATACTGGGGGAGGTGCTGAGGGAGTATGGTGTGAGGTGTTCCCTTCTTAGGGCTATCCTATCACTGTACGCCCAAAGCGAGAGCTGTGTCCAGATTCTCGGTAGAAGATCAGAC
>JAODUG010000003.1:984136-997065 GCA_027564795.1 Aphredoderus sayanus | reverse complement strand
TGGAATCTGTTGCTGTCAACTCTCAATATGAGATCCAAAGAGCTGTCACTATCAGTGAAGCAAGCCATCATTAGGCTAAAAAAAAAATAAAATCAAAAGAAACCAGAGATAGCAAAAACATTTTCTGTGGCAAAATCAACTGTTTGGAACATTTGGTAAAAAAAAAAAAGAACGCATCGGTGAGCTCAGCAACAACAAAAGACCACGGAAAACAACTGTGGTGGATGAACCCTTTCCCTGGTGAAGAAAACACCCTTCACAACAGTTAGCCAGATCAAGAACACTCTCCAGGAGGTAGGTGTATGTGTGTCAAAGTCAACAATCAAGAGAAGACTTCAACAGAGAAGGTTCACCACAAGATGTAAACCATTGGTGAGCCTAAAAAACAGGAAGGCCAGATTAGAGTTTGCCAAACAACATCTAAAAAAGCCTTCACAGTTCTGGAACAACATCCTATGGACAGATGAGACAAAGATCAACTTGTACCAGAGTGATGGGAAGAGAATAATATGGCGAAGGAACTGCTCATTATCCAAAGCATACCACCTCATCAGTGAAGCATGGTGGTGGTAGTGTCATGGTGTGGGCATGTATGGCTGCCAATGGAACTGGTTCTCTTGTATTTATTGATGATGCGACTGCAGACAAAAGCAGCAGGATGAATTCTGAAGTGTTTCGGGCAATATTATCTGCTCATATTCAGCCAAATGCTTCAGAACTCATTGGACGGCGCTTCACAGTGCAGATGGACAATGCGAAAGCAACCAAAGAGTTTAAGAGAAATAATTGAAATGGCCAAGTCAATCACCTGATCTGAATCCGATTGAGCATGCATTTCACTTGCTGAAGACAAAACGGACATCCCCCTTTACCATAGAGACATTTGGACTTGAAGCTGATGAAAGAATGAACAGATGCGAAAAAGGGAAATATTCATATACTATTAACATCTAACGTGACGCGATATTTAGAATGTTCAGACATTTCCACAAGAATTTCACGTTGGCGATAAAAAAGTAAGTGCACCGGTGGACTTCCTTTTTGTTATAGGAACACACACACGGTCTGCTGATGCACTAATCCGTAGGAGAAAAAAACTCTTGGTTACAGCCTACTCCAAATGGTGCATGTTGGAGTAGGTTGTGAATCTGTCTACTGTTTGCCAAGGATCCACTACTATAGTGGGTAATGTAGGTTATCGTGATTGAATGCCACCGAATTAAGTAGCCTACCAACACCAAATCCCCTCGTCTGTAATCAACCATCCCGGAGCCCCTGCCAACACATTACACAGCGACACTGTTAGACAAGAAAATAGGCTAGTAAATAACAATGCGAGTCACCCTGTTTTGACCAGGAGTAGCAAAAACACCAGACAGTTATTTTCCAGTAGGACGATGCAAACAGCATCGACTGCATACACAGTACAGTAGGTGGGTTGCTAGATGTACCTGTCTGCAGTCCTGACCTGTTGCTGATTGAGCAACAGGTCAGTGTGGTGTCTCATGAAGTGCGGTGTGTCATGAAGCATAAAATATGGCAATGAAGGGCCATGACAATAATGTATGTGCACTTGAATATCTAAATAACGGAGGGGTGGGGGGGGCAATTCTACTTGGGTGTCCACGTGTCTTCAGTGCCCACACATTTAAAAATGTGTATGTAAAGGAAATGTGACGTTACACAGCAATAAACAACTGTTTTAACTTTTTTGGAGTGTGTGGTAGTCATCAGATTTTAAGTGAGTGTTATTAGATTATGTATTATATATTTTTATTACACTTGTATATGCAGTATATGATGCAGGTTGTAACTTTAAGTGATCCTGTTTGTTGTCTGTGCTTTTCCAAGTATGTCTCAAAATGGATGAGGAGTTGTGTACTCTACTGCAAACCAAATCTACTGTAATGTTGGGGGTGGTTGATGTATAATTCTTGTACTGAGGCAAAAGAGGAACTATACGTTACCTGCAGAAGATTTCTTAGTTTTTTCACAGATAGCTGAGTAGTAGGGGGGCTGGTTGTAATTGCCATGCTCCTCTGGAAGCTGCACAGATGTCAGAGAGGAGGTCACAGGATCAGGGATTTTCACAGACCCACAAACCTCCCCGCCTTCCTGGATCACACACTGCATGTACTGCTGTTCTGACGAACATGCCTGTCTTGCAGCCTCCCTGATGACACAGGTGTCTTCAGCCTCTTCATGCAGCTCCTTCAGAGGGTGTATTCCAGGGCTCCCAGTGGACTGGGCATTGGAACTGGAAGCAATGGTAGCATCATCAAACCCGTAGGAGGCTGCTGATTTGGCAAACACCGGGGTAGGGCCACCATCCTCGATCTTCAGTTGCTCATTCAGCTCTGCTTCCTCCAGAGCGTAAAGGCAGCACTGGGCTCGGGGCCGGCCGACAAAGGCTACATTGTCTGTGCCATGTCCGTCCGACAGGTTGTCCAACTGGGCATCTCCTTCTGTGTCACTGGCCTCATCCTCAGTTGTGGAGGAAGATGAAAGATTAGCGGTGTAGATGGTTTTCGGGCCACCCACTACCATGTCTCCAAGCGAGGTCTCTGCTTCTTTAATAGGAACTCTACCTCTCATTAATTCACAGAGGTCATGGTTCTCTGTACTAGGATTGGCGGAGAGCAGTGGAGCTGAGGGTGCCTTGATATGGAGCTCCTCAGGTGTGCTGATCTCACTGCTCATGGAGCTCCACAAAGATGTTGCTGGGGCAAAGCTGAGAGCTGTGGCGAGGATCTGCACAGGCGTCAAGCATGGCTCGTCCAGGTACGGCTGGTTGTCTGGATTTGGTGATACATCCTGCACTGCCGACTGCTGGGAGGCTTCTTGGGGAGAAATGTGAGCAGAGCTGATTACCAACTGGGCCGGAGACTGGACAGGTGTTTCTGAGTCTTCATGCCAAGGGTCGATAAAAAGGCTTTTTGGGGGTTGGGCTACTGAAGATGCCTTTAAGGCATTTAATAGAGGAACTATTTCAAGGAGCTGAGACTGCTGAACCCAGGGGTCAACAAAGAGACTGGGTCGACCCCACTCTGGGCTGACAGGCAGCACAGGTGGCTGAAAAACTTGGTTCAAGTTGTCTAGCTGTTCATGCTCAGCCAGGTCATCTTCATCTGCATTCCCATAGCTCTCCAGCCCGCTCTCAGTCACACCCTCACTGGCCATCTCCACATCATCATCCTCTCCCTCATATTCACCCACATTGTTGTGTCTGGGTCTCTGTGAGGTGTCTGCCAGCTCTGAGCCCATGTCCATATCACACATCCGATCATCTTCATCCTCCTCACAGTCATTGCCTGGAATGTCTGGAACCTTTTCAAAGTCAGGCGAGCCCACCGATGTCCCATCCATGTCAATTGCGCCTTTCAGGCTGGAATCTCCACCTAGGTCATCCATTCTCTCCATCCCCTCCAGATCTCCTGGAGTGCTCAGATCAGACAACCCTTGCTGGCTGCCGCTCACCTCCTCAGAGTCCAGCTCAAAGACCAGAGCCCCACCTGCCGGCAAAGCAGGTTCAGAGGCTGGGACAGGTGACCCACGACGAGACTCCTCCGTGGGCTGAGTTCTCCAGCTTATGTCTGACAGAGAAACCTGCTGGCTTCCCTCCCCCTCCTCATTAAGATTAGAGTGGGAGGACGGGGTGTCAGATAAGCTTGAAGGGTGTGCTGTTGGGTGAATGGATTCTTTTAATGCGTTTTGAGGGGCAATGGCCACCAGTAAGGTTGGATCAGAGTTGGATGAATCATGTGATCTTTCTACCAGGCCCTGGATTGAAGAAGGCATCCTGACACAGCATTTTTTGGTGGGAAAATCGGTCATTTCTTGAACAGGTTCTTCAGCCATAGCACTCTCTGGGACCGTAGCCACTTGAGAAGTTACCTCCGTTGTCTCAGCAATGCTGACAGTGGCTGCAGCTACAGCTGTTGCCATGATAGCAGTTGCAGATAATGAGTTGGCATCTCCTGTATTGTTGCCAGAGGTGA
Organism: Aphredoderus sayanus; assembly: GCA_027564795.1. Classification (NCBI taxonomy): domain Eukaryota; kingdom Metazoa; phylum Chordata; class Actinopteri; order Percopsiformes; family Aphredoderidae; genus Aphredoderus; species Aphredoderus sayanus. The sequence continues at coordinate 993,067 of JAODUG010000003.1, read as the reverse complement.
ATGGGACACCCTGGGTGGGTTTGGTGGCACGTTTTGAGATGCGACTGGTAGAGAGGACCCAGTTTTGGGCAGCTTTTGGGATGATCCTGGAAGTGGGCGGAGTGGCCTTCAGCGTAGCCTTAGATGACTCCTGTGGTTTGGGCCGCTGTTGCATGAGGTCTATAATTTTGGAGGAAGCAGCACCTCTCAAGGCAGGCTTTGATGTGGCCGCAGGTTTGGACAGCTCTGGTTTATTTGTCGCCAATGCAGTGTTAGGCTTATTAGTAAGCGTGGCAGAGGCATGTCTGTTGACATCTGGCACGGAGACAAACACAAAAGACTATACCTGTCAATCTGTTCTGTTCAGTGTCAAATAATGTTTTAATACATTTGCTGGAACAGTTACATAAACACCAGAGATATTACCAAGTTACATCACATGAGAATATTATATATTATAGAATATTATTACATACTTCAATAGTTATCTAAATATGAATTCCTCACAGGTATTCAATGAAACCATTCCCATACCTTTTCTTGCAGAAGCAACATTAGCATTCTTGGGAAGCAGTGTTGTTGTGACCCTGCCAGTAGAGTGTGCTATGGTGACTCTGGAGGCAATGGGTCTGGTAGTTCCTGAGGACTTTACTGTAGCTCTGTTTGTGGGCTTGGTGGTAATGGTGGAGAAAGCTATGTGAGCTGTAGATGGACCCACGGCAGGCCTGGAGACAGTGGAGAGGGGGGAAGAGCACATTTCCTTATTCTTGAGATTTGCAGTTAAATTGATAATAAAATAATTCAATGCATAGCGCGCTTTTCTTAGTACAGAAAGAGCACAAAAGGTAAAACAAATAATAGTTCAAGGTTAGCTGAGTTTCATGGACAAAGGATATAAAAAAGATTTCGATAGGGATTTAACATTCCATATATAAAGTATGTGCAATGAAAATGCAATCTATGCATTAATGGTGCTATTTTAGGCCTGCTTGTGCAATGAAACTGGATTATTGACGATTATGTACTGTATGCTATGATATCTGCTAATGAAAATTGATGACCTGATTTTATTATATCTATCAATCTTTATATCGCACTTTTCATACAAATACATGTAACAAGAAGTGCTTCACACTACAAAACCATTATAAACAATACTTTATAAAAAGGACAACAATGTAATACCACCACCCCATTTAACGCCCATTAGCCCAACCCTCCAACCACCTTGTTGGTGGTTGAGGGCACCTGGGAAAGCAGAAAATCAAGCCCAAACATCCAGAGTCCCATTCCCGAAACACTAGAATCCCAGGACCCCAGACCACCTCCCCAATCACTTCAATCTCAGTCAGAAAATGGAGACCGAAGACACTGAAGGAATGAGCCCACAGACTCCTAACGATGCGGCACCAGGGGCGCACAACCAAATACAGACACGACGCAGGTGACTAAATGGACCAGCTCCCCCCAGCTAAACCCTCAGACACTGCAGGCCAGAACACACCCACCCACGATCCAGGCCAGCAACCAGGCACCACCATGCCACCACCATAAGCAAAACCCCCGAAATGGCACCCCCAGAAGCCCCCCCGCCCCCAAATATATACCAGATATATAACTGACAGGTGCCACCCCCACCCCCTCCACTTATAATGGTAGATTTATTTGCGGATATTATAAACAAGATATGACTGTATGATAAGACTGAATGTATGCAAGACCTGGAACTTTACACAAATGCATTATTTGTCATAATTAGCAAATCGATCCCCAAAAACCCTTGCCCTTCAGCTACGAGTGTTCAACAGGCTTTAGGCACCTGGCCATTGGGTCAAGGACTGTCCAGTACTTGAAAGCAAAGGTAGATTGAAGTCCCGCTCTCAAAATCATACCGAGAGAGATACTCTATTTTAGTGAGATGGATATATCACTGGCGCACACAAGTCCACATCTGATAACGGTATGGCTAGGATCATCTCATTTGACCCCCTCTGTTCTGTAAAACGAAAAGGGGTGAGAGGGGTCATTTTAAGAAATGCAAGTTGATAGGGAAGCTATGGACTTCCTTACAAATCCAGTTTATAAGCAGGATGAATGTAGGGTATAAAATCGCAAGAGGGTGTATTAATGCCTATTGTAGATATTGTAGATGTAAGAGGGTGTAATAGTGCCTATTGTAGAGCGGTTTCCAGCAAGACATTTTACTTAATGTAGTATAGTTTCTGTGTCACTGAGCGCCAGGTGTGTTATGGGATGGAATACCTGATTGTCTTGACAGCTGCCATACCAGTGCCAGGTTTTGAGGAAGTAGCTGGATTGTTGGTGAGAGCTGGAGAAATGGGGGTAGGGTCAAGAACATCACAACAATATTATTAAATGGATAAAGATATACATGTCTTTCAGGATAGATAGATACATACTTGTCTTTCCTTTATCATGTTGAAAGGGTGCAGACATGGTACCATTTTCTCTGTCAGTATCACAAAAACAAATCGCTATTACTCAAATAAATTGTTGATGTTATTGCCAGCCCTTGTCTGATGGATGCTGTTTTTTCATGTGGTTTCCATTTATTTGTGGAAGTTAACCTGTCAATAAAACCTGTTTTCTTTTGTAGGCTATACATGAGTATTATAAAATATTAATAGGGGTGTAACGATTCATGATACACATCGGAAAACCGGTTTCATTCTTCCGAAAATTCATTCTTCCTTTTAAAAATAGAGCGCGCACCGCATGGAAGCCAGACATTCAGACATGGTAAACGTTGCTTAATAACAATGCCTTTGCTTAATCAGTAAGGGTTCAATTTGACATTAGAAGGCAAAGGAAGCAAGCCTCATGATTGTATTTACTGACCACAACATCCACATATTGACATGAGAATAAGACGTTTTCTGTAAAGCTTATATTTAATGAGCTACCGGTAGGCTATTTCGATTGCAGAGAATCGGTTTTAACAAATATACATCGACAGTTGTTAAACGTGTAGAAACTTTCTACCAACTAAGCGATCGGGAAATCGTGGTTAGGTAGATAATATGAAATTGTAATAGACGGAACTACCCCATATAAATTATACTATTTCCATGTTTGTTCAACCATTCCGCCCCACGTTTTAGGAACTCTGATTCAAGTAAAACATTCATTGCTGTGTACAGTGAATACAGACTTGTCTCTCTGAACTTCAAAACAAATGCTCTGTAAAATAGCCTAATCTCTCAAATATGTCTCAATTACCCCTCCTGTTGTCCTACAGGTTAAAATGACCCAATACTTTGAATGCCAAACATTTTAATGCCAGCAGACACAACATGGACATATGACGTGCTTGGCTTCTTCTGGCGAACCAAGGTAGTGCGTTTGAAACCCAGGGACAACAGGAGGGTTATAGGCACCTTTCAAAAACTCAAGGACATCTTACAACATACACAAAATAAAAACATAGCTTTTAATGATAATTTTTAAAACAGCCAGCGAGAGAAGAAAAAAATAAACTAAACCAAACATTGTACAAGATCAGACGAGACAAATAATGTTGTACACAATCAAACAGAGTATGCCGTTTTGAACAGGTGTGTTTCTAGGCTGGATTTATAAATTGGACGAGAGTCAGCCTTGTTGGAGAGAGTTCCAGAGACGAGGAGCAACATGACCGAAAGCTCATAAAACCCATGGTAGTCATTGCGTAAACGGAAATAAGCAGACAGAGTGATGTTATTGTTGTGAGCTTCAAAGTGCAAGTTATCAAAAATGGACACCCAAACTTTTCACCTGAACAGACAGAGGCACTATGGTATTGTCAGTGTGTACTGAGAAGTTGTTGCATTTAGTTAATGTAGTTTTGATTCCTATGAGGAGAACCTCAGATTTATTTCTGTTAAGTTTCACAAAGTTAGACAGCCAGGATTTCATTTCGGTGAGGGAGGCAGGTGGAAGAGTGGAGTTAGGCTTGGTGGACAGGTAGAGCTGGGTGTCATCAGCATAGCAGTGAAACTGAATGCCAATGTTCGAGTGAGTGAGTGAGTGCGTGAGTACACACACACACACACACACAAACATATACATACATACATCGCAGGTGACTAAATGGACCAGCTCCCCCCAGCTAAACCCCCAGACACTGCAGGCCAGGGCACACACCCACTCACAATCCAGCCCACCAAACAGGCTCCACCATAAGCGGAACCCTGGAGACGACACTACAGAAGCACTAAATAAACTAATCCACAACACCTCCCAGAACTTCCAATGCCGACCAGTAAACAGAAAGAATGGAGAAATTGTTAAAGTTTCAGTTTCACGTTTAAGTCCCTCAAAGCAGGCAAAAATGAAACCCCGGACACCAGGACTCAACCCTCCACCCCCTTAGATACCCGTCTATAGCTAGAAAAGTTTAACCGACAAACATCACATGGACCAACCCGATCTGTGCAATGCCAATCCCATCCCTCCAACCACAAACACAGAGACACAGACCCGAGCCCAAATATCCAAGGCCCCGCCCCCATCTGCCCTAAGGAACCAAAACCTTGGGGGACCCAAACCACTCCTCCATCCCTCCAACATCCCAACAATGTAGAACTAAGTCATGGACTGAATCACTCAATACCACAGTGATACCATCCCCCAAGCCCCGCCCACAGCAGTGACAAAAGTGCCACCAGATCAGCAGGCCAGACTATGGGCGGACGTGCAACCCACCCCACACCACACCAGTGCCCAATGATCCGCCCCCAGAACCAAATGGCCGGAGATCCGGAACACATCACTGCCCAAACACACCCCCCCAACATCTCTCAATCTCCATGCTCCGACTAAAACAGAAGCACCAGAGAAGGAGCTCAAGATCCCAAACCCCAGCCAAGGCGAAACCCCAGATTCTCAAACCCAACCCCCTGCCCCAAATGTCCGTCCGCTGCCAAAGAACCATAGTGACAGGTATCACCCCCTCCACACACATAACATAAAACTCAAATTTGCTGTGAGGAAACACTAGAAGTAGAGCACTGTATTAACCCTCATGATGTCCTCTGGGCCAAAACGAACGAAATCAATAGCTCTTTGTGGCAGATAAAAGGCGCTAAACCTAATTTTACACCTTACACAGGCATATGATGTTGTAACAGCTGTTATTGGCACAACAGTTCATGGCATGAACTAATAAATAAAAAATAAAATACAATTAATACAGTTCATACAGTTAATTTAAAAGCCTGATTAAATAGGTGGGTCATTAGTTTGGCTTTTAACATGTCCACATTTCCAGCTGCCCTCAGAAAGGGTGTTCCACAAACGCGGGCCATAATATTGAAAGAAGGTAACCTGGTCCAGGGCAGGCTAATTGTCAGGCTAAGCCAATGTTGTTGCTTAACCCTCATGATGTCCTCCTGATCAAACTGACGCAAATCACTAGCTCTTTGTGGCAGATAGAAGGCGCTAAATCTAATTCTACAGCTTACACATACAATCTTCACTGCTGGCACAACAAGGTGTGCGTTTGAAACCCGAGGACAACAGGAGGGTTATAATGCACAATAAAACAAAATAAATACATAAAGAAACAAATACACAGAGAAATGACAATAAAAAGAACCATAAAATCATGGCGCCATCTGGTGGTTCAAGACAATATTATAAGGGCATCACGAGGGTTAAACAGAGTTCCTGTAATCGGAAAGCAAAAGTTTTCTCATCGATTTCTGCATGCTGCCCTATTTTACTTAAATAACCATTGGCCTATTACTCAAATAATGATAGAAAATCTATTTTTTGTAGACCTTTTCCCCACTCCTTAACTTAAATTTAATTACACAATACATGCTTATTTTAATTTTCAAGTTGAATCTGCCTGTTGGTGGAGAATGCTATAGTGATCCTTGGTCACGCACATTAAAAAATGTCATTCTAACTCATACATTTGAACATGGAACGTATTTCTCTTTCCCTGCCTGTATACTGGAGAAGCTCACACGCAGACCTGTGGGGCAGTTTATGGCCCTAGTCAGATAGGAATGTGCAAGCCCCCACCTAAACACCTTTGACACTGTGTTCCACAAGAGGTCGGCCAAGTCGCCCGCGACAAATAAGTGCATATCAAACATTACCATAAATATCTTCGCGTCCCTTTATTCTATCGATTTGCGGTCAAAAGCATTCGAAACCGGAGGCTTCAATGTAAATGAGTAGGCTATTTACATGTTCGTTGACTAAATAGAATATTCAGAAATATTTGGCAAATCAGAGGCATTGTTCCTGAAGTGAAATGCAACCTACCTTGGGGCATCATTCCATTCAAATTGTTGATAGGCCATTATCAGATGAATGGAAGCCTATAACCATTGACATGATTGTGATAGAGGGGTTTATACGCCTATTAGAGCCCTTGAAAATGTAAATGCTAGCTGTTGATGACTATAAGAATAGTACAGGCAAGCCAATGCGTTCATTCTAACGGGGACGTTGTGGAGAGCGCAGGAACGCACTTGGAGAGAACACGCATAGTAAAACGCATAGTAAAACCAACTTTTGATTTACTAAATTTACTTTTTGACATCATGGCTGCGAAAAAGTTATCTGTTCAGCAGGCGCTGGAAGTTATTTTGGAGAGCGAGGATGACGGTGAATCTGGAGCAGAAAGTTTCTTCACAGACGATAAAATTGCTTTTCAGCAAGGACTCCATCCTTTTGAGGATTTGTGAGTATTTATATTATATTTGTGAAGTACAATAATTACGTAGTTCTATAATCCATAATAAACAAAACTGAAATAATCAGTTCACCACAAAGACTGAAGGATATGTTTTTTTTTTAACCTTTTTTATGATTTCATTTATTTATATACATTTTATTGTTTGTTTACAGTCTCTCAGACCATGAGAATACAGAAGAGGAGCCAGCAGCAACAGGCACTGAAGAAGCCCCTTCTCAAAAGGAAGAGGAGCCTGCTGTAGCAGCAAGAGGCCATGGCCTTAGGAATGTGAGAGGATACACCCAACCTGGGGCCCCATCCCCCTCCAGGGCACAATCCAGTTCCAGCTCATCCTCTCCTAGGCAGCGTAGGTGGTACCGGACATTGTTTTTGCACTTCATGGATATTGCAGCTACGAACAGCTACATATTACACAAAGAGCTGTGCCAGGAGAAATCCACCGTGCCCATGACACACGGGGCATTCTTGAAGGAGCTGACAGCCCAGCTGTATGGTGTGACACTCTCTGTCCCTCCACAACGGGCACCACATGGGCACAGACCTGTACCCATATCCCCACAGGAGGATGCCACTAAAAAGGCGTCACTTGGCCGAAACTCCTGTCGGCACTGTAGAGACCCAAGGCAGGTGTATCAGTCCACACCCTGGCAGTGCAGAGAGTGCCAAGTGGCTCTCTGCCTAATTCTGGAAAGGAACTGTTTTGATATGTGGCACAGCTAAACTCCTCCAGAAAAACGCCTGGGCACTGACCTGAAATTGTTGTGTATATAGTTCTTCATTTGTGTGGAGTGTTGTTTTTGAGTTTATTTTATATCAAAGGCCTTATAGGACAAGATTCTGTTTTCTAAAGTCTTGTAACTTATTGTGTGCAGTGTGTGTTGAGTAAAAATCAATCCGTTTTTTAGTTTTCTTTGACTTTCTGGTAATTCCGCCTAACAATCAATTTTTATCATAAAATAATGCTAAAGTTCAGTTTGTGATAAAAATAATATGCAGCACTTGGTAGTGACCTATATATTTAAATATATGAATTTGTTACTGAAAATAAGTGGGGCAAAAAGGGGAAAATCTCCATAGACCCTGAAGAGTTTAATTAAACTCTTCCCATAACCAGTTGGTAACCTTTCTAAAAGTTCTATATCGAAAACTGCAGACATACTGTACTGATCTTCTCAATGAAGTCATTGTTACCACCTTGTAAAGGTAATACTTCCTCCACTGTTGACACAAATTGAATGGAACTGTCAGATAGCTAATGATGGCCACTCATTTGAAACTGCCAGTAACGTTCAGCTCTTTTATTACACCCACTCGTTGCTAATTGCCGAGATAGTGGCTTTGCTGCAAGAAGGGTGTGGTCCCCTGTTCATTACATGGCATGGATGTATTTTGGCAACACTATTGATTTAATATCTCTATTTGAAGAAATCTCAAAATGAAAACAATTTAAAGACTGGGCTGAAGTCCATCAACATGCTATGTCATGCTGATGGACTGTATTTATGTTTAGAGAGTGTTATGAGAGTCTATGACCTAATTTACTTCCATACCAATGTGAATGGCTTTAGACATACAGTAAGTAAACATGTTAATGCTTGTAACTGCAGTACATTCTATAAATAGAGATTAATGCCCCTGAACAATGAACATGAACATGCGTTTGTATAGTCAGTGTACAGTACTTTAAAATATGTATATCAGATGAAAGCATGTGTTGCCAAATACATTTATGAAAGTACCGTAACATTAATAACAAAATGCACATAGGCTATCCATGATGTTTATAGCATTGTGTTCACAATATTGATAAAATACAGGCAATTCTGTTTTTGGCATGTCATTCTTAATTAGCAAAGTAGATTTTCCATGGAATATAAGTCACACATTTCTAACGTGTGTGAACAAAGCCCAAATATTTCATCATCTGAAAATATACTAACCAAGGTTTCTTCACGTTTTATCCATGGGATTTTTTATGGTAGTTTTTTCTTGCCTGGGAAAAGGATCAGGTTCATGGGTTGTTATTTCCTTGTGAAATATGGGCGTTACCTTTGAGAATGTAATGTAATTAAATAAATGTGACTTGACTTGACTAACCTGTTCTTTATTTGTTTTTATTTAATATAAACTAATATTTTACTAATATTTGTTGGATCTTAGATGCTACTCCAGGTAGGGAATGAGTCCTTACCCCAAGTGAAGGAGTTCAAGTACCTTGGGGTCTTGTTCGTGAGTGAGGG
>JAODUG010000003.1:956433-971775 GCA_027564795.1 Aphredoderus sayanus | reverse complement strand
TCTCTCTCTCTCTCTCTCTCTCTCTCTCTCTCTCTCTCTCTCTCTCTCTCTCTCTCTCTCTCTCTCTTTCCCTCTCTTCCTTCAATACAGCCATTGAGCTGGTAGCCAATAAATATTCTTGCGGTAGCTCTTGGGCTGTGGCAGCGAATGAACGTGAGCTGCTTATGCCAAAGTGTGTTCAGGAGTGTTCTTGTGTACCCGCTTGAATGTGTGTGTGTGTGTACGAGCGCGTACGCTTTTAGATCGAAGAGGTTCCAGTTATTTTATATCATGCTCACCCTCACACCAGTTCATATTATATAGGGAGTGATATTATATAACTGTCTCTCTCTTTCTCATGCTCTCTGACTGGCTTGCTCTCTTCCTTCTCCTACTTCCTTTTCTGCTGTCATTAGCTTCATTCATTCTCCCTCTCTGTTTGTCTTTATACCATATCTGTCTTTCTCCCTGTTCTGTCAGTCTCAAATTTCTGTATCTCTGTCCCACATGTCCATCTCCTTCTCCATATCTCCCTGTTTGTGTCTGGAGAGAGAGAATGGATGGAGGGGGAGACTGTGAGAGGAGGAGAGGAGCAAAAGAGGAGCAGCGAGGGCTTGCATGTGACAGGAGCTGATTAGTGGCTTTTGAAACTGATCTAGGAGGCGAGAGAGAGAGAGAGAGAGAGAGCGAGAGTTGGGAGGGAGGAGTTTAGACCAGCCAGAGAGACTGAGCAAGACCGACAACAGGATGAGAGCAGCAGAGAGTATTAGCATATCTGGAGTGTAGCCAACAACCGTACCTTATGCAAGTCATGTTGGCTACATTCCGGGATTAAAACACCGGGCATAATCACAATGTAAACCCTCTCCGTCTCAAGTATCGATGCTTCAGAGGGAGCGCTGTAGGAAACGTACACTCTTAACGGTCTTAAAGGTACACTCCTTGATTGTAGTGCCCCAGCACACTTGTCATTGATTAATATACAGTTCTTCACGGGTGTGGGGGCGGGTGGAAGAGGAGGGCTTAGGGAACTGTGTATGTCTATGAGAGCTGCACAGGGAGGTGTAGAGAGCAGAGTGTTGCCTGCCACAGGTGCAGGAGGGGCAACCCTGGTTACCTAAGGCACGACATTGAAGAACGCATATCAAATACAATGTCATGGTAATCTAAACAATCTTAATACTGCAGGGGCTTACTGTCAGACATACTGTCAGTTCCTACTCTGACAGTGTGAACTGCTGGTCTGCGGTCGGTTAGAAAATGACTGTTTAAAAGCTGTTTGTTTGTGCAGTTGCCATTTACAGGGAACATACAAGTTTTGTTCAGAGTAACGCCGCCCTAATTTTCAGTTTCCAGCACCAGTGCGTAGAATATTAAAGCACAGAATTTCAAGCTGGTGATCTGTGCTTTAGTGAGATGGACAGATCAGAGATTTTATACTATTAATAGGAACACATCTTTGCACACATGTCCTCAATGACTTCGAGCTAAGCAGCCATCGTATTCTCTCATTGATATATATACTAATGAGCTTTGATGTTAGCTATGTTGTTGATCATTTTTAATATTTGCACAACTTCTAAGGACAATTGGACCTTAACATTAGGGACAAAACCTCTTTGTAAATGTGATTTGTACCATGTTGACGTTTTGGGACTACATGCATTATCTTAAAAGAATGGAGGACGTCAAGATTCAATTGACTATTGATACTACAGAAAGGTTAATTGCCCTTCTTTACATAAAGTCCCACATGTACAGTACCTCCACCACTCCTCGCCTCATCAATATGATCAATACATCTGCCTATGGGCATCAGGTATTGACTTACCCACCTGATAATAACTTATCTGATTTGATAATAAATTGCTGTCATGAGGTGGGAAAATACAGACTGATAAGGGGATGCTGTATTCATGGTATTGGTGCATGTAGGCACACACATATTTAACATCTGCTCTGCTATCTATTCTCTCTCTCTCTCTCTCTCTCTCTCTCTCTCTCTCTCTCTCTCTCTGGGCCAGTGACGGTGGGGTGAGCATGTGTTGATATCTTTAGGGGTATCATGTGGCATGTTGCAGCATTCGAGGGCAGTGCTCTCTCAGTTGACATTTTCTGTTTTATGGCTTTTCCATTTAATTTGCAGCACCACTTTGCCCCCCATGTGACGCGCCTTGTGCTTCATTGTTAGCCGCTGCTGTTGTTGGCGGCTACTACTTTAAAAAAATGTTTTATTGCTCCAGAGAAATGAGTGTATCCATCGATCGTTCTACTAATTCCTTAAGATATGACAGCGAGTTATGCTGCCTGGTGGACTACAGTTGTACAGTAGCTCTCACTGTCGCGCGCGCGCACACACACACACACACACACACACACACACATATTTCTGCTTTAGCATCTTCATTATGTCAAACCGCTAAGGTACAGACATGCATGTACTCATGCACACTACACTACACCACATATGTTAGGCACACCAGGAGAACATGTGCTACCTTGGGGTTTGGCACACAAAGACATGCATACTGGCACACACACAAACAGTATGACAAGACCCAGCCTAGCGAGGTGTGTGACTGTGTGTGTCTGAGAATCGGGTATTCTATATAAACAAGGGTCACACATTCTATATGGAGGCATTTAAAACGAAATATCTGAAGGATAAATACATGGATGGATTGCTCAATTAGACTGACTGCTGCCTGGTGGTTTAACCACAATAATAGTAGTTTGATTCCTGGTGACAGGACAGGTCAATCTATTAAACAGACCTTTTGAAGGATTTGGAACTCAAGTCAGCTTCATTGGAAGTGTCCTTGCACACTACATTTTCATAAAAATATATTTTTTCATAAGTAGACACACGAGTATTGAATAAAATCGGCCTTTAAATGCCACTGCATAGTGTGCCAGAAAAAAATAAAAGTTCTACAAGTCTCAATACACCATTTACCTTAATACAAAACTGTCATCATTATAGTTGGCTTTAAGGTTAAAGAAATAGCCTTTGGCTTGACAGTGATCCTGTCCACTGAATTCTATTAGGACAAATTCAATATTCTGTAAAGGAATAAAAACCTGGGTCTTTCTACAGTCCCTTTGTTACATTTAGGCACATGAGTTATAATCCTCTTTGCTTGGGAGCTAGATGTTTTCCATGGTAACAGTTATAAAGAGTTGAAACCCACTCTTCAAGTCAGTGAAGTCAGAACTGCTTTGTGTTAATGCAGCTTACTAGCCCACCTCTTGGGGAAATGCTGGTGTACTGTATTCGAGGGTATTCTAAATTTTGCATAGATCTATTAATTAACTATTCAATATTGGCTCTTCATAGAAGCAGGTTAAGTATCTCGGCACTTCCCAGTTCCTCGAGACTTCCTTTTTCAAAAGAATTGCAGGGGTTTTTCTTACTTATATTTATTTAACTTAACAAATATATATGATATAATATGACCATTTACCTTATACAAAACGTGGCATCACAGAGAGTGATACATTCTGGGCCCTTTCTGTATGTGCTGTTTATATTGTATTCAATCAATCATTAAATCATTATTTATATAGCACTTTTCATACAAATTCATGTAACACAAAGTGCTTCACACTACAAGACATTAAAAACTAATACAAAATCCAAAAACAATATAAAATGGTAATACCACCACGATATGTTACACTCATAATCCCAAATCTCCTTTTACTACTTTTACTACTTTGATTACTTTTTATAGGGTCGGGAGCCTAAGGAGAATAGTTCTTATGTTGTGGATAAAATGTTATGCTAGTTGCTATGGTGACTGTGAAACACTGATATTCCACACATCAAGACGTGCCACATTAATTAAATATTAGAAGAATAGTTTTTGAAGAGGTGCTAAGGCAAAATAAATGTATAAATGTGTATATATCTGCAGCCCAGGGTTGTTAGGTGTTTTATTTCACACAGGTCATAGAAAACGTGTATCATGTAGATTAAAAAATAGGCTATAATGAGTGTGCACACACACTCACTGTTGTCTGATTGAATGTGTCTCTACCTCAGTTTAAGTTTGAAGAATTAAGGTTTATTCTAAAGGCTTATTCTAAGGCTTATTCTATACATACATGTTTTTGTACTGTATGTGCATAAGGACATTACCTGGCACGCCAGATGGTTTGTAACACAGAACCATCTGGGAAGCCATCCACTGAAACTGTTTAGAAAAGGACAGGGCGGTGATTGTCTATCTGCAACACACCCAAACTATGCCCGTAGCTGCCAGTACGATGCTGATTGTCCACACCCACTGTGGTTCGACTGAAACGCAATGATTTCAAGCTGTCTAGACTGATATCGTTGCGAGGTCAGGATGGTATCACAGGGACTCAACCTTATTGCCTGGAAGTTGCAGAGCTCCGCAGGTGATGTATTTCCTTCCAGAGTGATGATGTATTTCCTGTCTTGAGTCTAGCACCTTGGGAGTCTTGTTATACTGCTGTTCACCATGTGCGTGTGCGTGTGTGTGTGTGTGTGCATGTGTGTGTATGCGCATATGTGAATGCGTGTGTCTGTTTTATGCCCTGAGAAGACTCATTTTCCCAGCAGGCCCTGTCAGGCTGTTTCTGGGCACACACTGCTCACAGCTGTGGGCTACTGCTGTCACCTGTTTACCTTAACTCCCCCTCTCTCCTTTTGTCTCTATGTCCATACAGCCAGATATTAATAACCCTGGCCACAGTGCTATAGTATGACCAAGGCATGGTACTTGTGTTAGGCTTTACGCAATGAAAATACATTGCTTCGCTGTATCTGCACGTGCTAGTTAGGACACATATATTTGTTGGATGACAAATCAGGTCAAAAGTGATAAATCAGGTGTTGCTAATGAATCTCTACTCATGTTATTAATCTGTGTTCCAGATACAGAAAGGTAACAGACAATGTTCATTTCGAACACTTTAAATATTTTGTGTATTCACAAGCATGCGTAAAGCTTGGTTTTCTTGCTTAGTGCTCTTTTTGTCTGTGTGGTTTTGAGACAGCAATTTAGAATGCCATTTAGAAAGTTACTTGTAGCTGAAAATCAGGTTGTACACTGAGACAAATTTGAAACACAGAGGGTCAGATCAGCCGGTGACTTCTAGGTGGCTTCTGTCCAGCCGGCCAGACAAAACCCCAGCAGGGTGCTGTAACGGACAACACCGAACCTTTTGATCTCTGACACTGACCGTCTGCTACACAGACGCATTCCCCACCTCTTTCCCAGCACTCCTTCCCTCTTCAATTCCTCTCTCTCTCCCTCTTTCTCTCTCTCCCTCTCTCTCTATCTCTATCTCTCTCTCTCTCTATCTATCTCTCCCCCTCCCTCTCTGGGTCACAGGGTCAGGCATAGAGCAGATGCTTAACCACATGACCACAACAAATTCTAACACACACATATAATAAACACACACACCGGCAGTCATTCTCGATTCCCGTTGTGAAAAACATTCTCTCTCTCTCTCTCTCTTTTTATTTATATATATATATATATATATATATATATATATATATCTTGCGATAACTGTGAAACAGTTGAAATCGTCTGTCTAAATGTATCTAACTTTCTGTCATGCAGAGAACATTGCATTCTGGCTTAATGAACATCTGTTTGTTAAGGCTGGGAATGCACGAGAATCCGGTAGAGTTGACCTCCGACCAACCACAGGGGAAGGAAGCACAGGGGAAGCAGTGATTTGAATGTTGGGAATGAATTTGATGTTGGGAGACAAACAAAAATGAAGAACTATGCTTTCAATGGATTGCTTAAATTGGATTACCAATTTTGTTTGAGCTTTTTTGTTTCTTACTCTGACAAATGTAATAAGACAGACACTGTAAGTCGACATTGCTGTTTACAACAAGTTCACAAGATTACCATCACTCCCAATTAAACTGTGACAAGGTGTGAAATTTCTATTGTACATACTTTTGTCATGTAGCGTGTGTCTTAACAAAATAAATGGAAGATATCAAATCATCTCAATTGTTTTAAGTGAGTATAGGCCTACTACCCATTTTGTTGAAGTAAATGAGTTGAAGTAAAATGAGTTGAAGTAAAATATCTAAGATCTACAGTATATGCTCTCTTTTTCCACGAATGAATTAAAGTGTGTTAGTGTTAACTTCTATGTTAATTCAGCATTGTCAAGAAAATCCATTCACCTGACAGGTGTGGCTTATAAAGGTGCTGATTAAAAAGCATGATTATTGCACAAGGGTGCCTTGTATGGTCACAATAAAAAGCCACCCTACAATGTGCAGTTCTTTATCTTAAAAAATGGTGGACATTCCTGTAGTCTGCATGCCAATTGCACACCTATTGAAAACATGTGACATGTTTGCGCCTTTGCCTATTCAGACTGATTGTCACAGCTGTCCAACATAGAAACAAGAATATGTGGCATCAATATCAATCTAGCTGTATTCACACTATTTACAAATTCTAATTTAGATTTTGTGTTAATGTGGGTTTATGCCTCTTCAAATGTAAACATACAATATCCACATAGTACAAATAAAGGTACAGGTATGTGTTCACCTATGCTCTAGCCTCATACAACAGCAACACTTGGTGAGCTAAGGTTTTTTCACCTCTCCACTATTGTATTCTAAGAGAGAATTTAGAGTATGTCCTCCCCAACACAAAGACACAAAAGCTGAAGTATTCTCAGTGTCTAAATGTCAGTTAGAGGTTAGAGTTTTGCCACATCAAAAGAAACACAAGGCTAAAGGGATAAAAAGAAACTGAATGATGAAAGACTTGCTGTCCAAATTCAGTGTTTTCACAGAAATCAACAGAAATGAAACACACTTAGCTGTAAATGTACTGAGCCCATGTCCTGACAGTCCCTAGTTGCCCAGTGCAAGTCACAATTGGCGTTTGCAAAAGTACTTTTATTTGTGACATTGTGTATTTAATGCTAGCCCATTTGGCGAGCATTAAGGAACAGCATCTCACAATTCCATGGCCATCCAAACCTTTTGGACGCAAACTGTTCCTAAATTGTGCAGTTAATTCATACAATTTAACCCAGTGTTAATCATGACAAAACTGCACCATGATGCTCCATGGAAAATATGCAAGACTCTTGGGAAATTTACTTTCTGGAAGAAATAGCCCTTAATGTAATACTTTTGTTTAAAGTAAGATATTAGAAATAAAATAGACTGTATGTTCTATTGGAACCTGCATGTAGATATGGTTGCCAAGACCCGAATTGGGGGCTGGGAGCACTTATCACTTATTACCTGCCCTTGAGCAAACCCAACCATCCCTACCAGCACCCAGGTTACCACGTTCTAGGTGACCCTGTGCGCTGACTTAATGACTTGCTTTGAAGGGAAGCAGACTAAGGTAATTTCCCCATAGGGTTAACAAACTATGATATCTGAAGTAGTGTTTGAACAGACTGGCACTGCATGTGAACTAGGACGATGGAATAATGATGACTTAATTAATAAGATTCTTAACTGAGCATGAGCCCAACCTCAGTAAATAGTGTTATTAAATGCTGTGGAAAATGCTCTGCAAGGCTACAGATTTTCCGACATCTAGTTGCAGTATTGTACTTAATGGTGACGGCTTGCGATTGTAATGTACCCTTCTGTGCTTTCATCAGCCTGTTCTGTTTGAGCTTCATTTCACTCCTCTGAAGCTCATTCATTTAGCACTGCTTTTTAATAGTATTTGTTAAGGCATAGTATTTGTTGTTGGTGATGCATTATATAAATACATATATCATGGATTATCTTTCCCCGGTTGGACACTCTGGTATTGTGGTTGGGTTGCACACCCACCCATGTTCGGGCCTGTTGATCTGGTGGCACTTTTGTCGCTGCCATGGGTGGGGCTTGGGGGACGGTATCACTGTGGTATTGAGTGATCTAATCCATGACTAACTTCTACATTGACACCGGTATTCTGTCTTCTGACTGGAGGCAGGGGGATGGAGGAGTGGTTTGGGGCCCCAGGGTTTTGGTCCCTTAGGGCAGGCGGGGGCTGGGTCTTGGATATTTGGGCTCGGTTCTTTGTCTCTCTGGATGTTTGTTTGTGGTTGGTGGGTTGGACTGATTGGCATTGCACAGACCAGGTTGGTCTGTGTGTTGTTGGGGTCTCGCTTTTGCCGGCTTTGAGGGGCTGAAGCTTAAATTATTTGAACCATTTCTCCATACTTCCTGTTTACTGGTCAGGGATAGAGTATCGGAGGTTCTGTGGGGTGTGTTGTGGATTGGGTTATTTGGTGCTTCTGTGGTGTCGTCTCCAGGGTTCCGCTTATGGTGGTGGCATGGTGGTGCCTGGTTGGTGGGCTGGATTATTGTTGGGTGTGTGCCCTGGCCTGCAGTGTCTGGGGGTTTAGCTGGGGGGAGCTGGTCCGTTTAGTCACCTGCGTTGTGTCTGCTTTCGGTGATGCGCCCCTGGTGCCACATCCTTTGGGGGTCTGGGGTTTGTTGGTGTGAGGGCTCATTCCGTTAGTGTCTTTGGTTTTCCATTCTCTGACTAATATCAAAGTGGTTGGGGAGCGGGTTTGGGTTCCTTTGGATTTTTTTTGTTTTTGTTTTTTCAGGGATGGTGGGAATGGGACTCAGGATGTTTGGGCTTGATTTTCTGTTTTCCCTGGTACATGATTGTGACTGGAGGGTTGGGATGACCACGATATAACATATAGTGGTGGTATTACTTTTTTATATTGTTTTTTGATTTTTGATGACTTCTTAGTGTGAAGCACTTTGTGTTACATGCATTTGTATGAAAAGTGCTATATAAATAAAGATTGATTGATTGATTGATGAACAACTTGTGCATACTGTACCATCTAGTAGACTGTAGGTCTCTGACTTGCAACGACACTGCAGCTGGCTACACAAATTTTTTTGACACAATGCACAAATACGACACAATACAACCTCTAGCTCTGACTTGCACACACGCAGGCTAATGGCTAATGCAGAGCAAAGGCCGTATTTCCTAAATTCCTTTAAATACTACGATGCTGTTGATTTGGCTTGAAACAATAGTAACGCAATTTAATGTGACAATATCTTGATTAAGTGATCATGGTGCAACCGAAATAAAGTGTGACACTAGTTTTAAACTAGCTACTCCGGACGTAAGGTTAATATAGACTTTACACCCAAACTTGCGATCGAACAGCTGCAACGCACCCCAGCAGCCAGCTGGCTGCAAAAAAAAACAATAATACAAAAACACCTGACATCAGTCACAGTTCAAAATAAGCTTTTAAAAATACTATTTTCCTCCCAAGAATTTACAAAGCCTAACACAATAGCAGCACAATTGTAATGTTACCCTACTTCATGCCAATAGCTACGCTTCACATCAAGGGAGCAAAACAGCACTTAAATTGTGTCTCACTGACCAGGAGGGGGGCAGCAAGTGTTAACCCAAGTAGATTGCAGTAGTATGCATTCAGCCTACTCGTAGTGGAGAAAAAACTAGAAAATGTATATTATAAAAAATTTACCAATGCAATTTTATGTACTGTACTAGGTACTCAATAATAACTCAATAATTAGCATTCTACAATTCTATGGTTTTTTCTCAGGGTGTTAGCTCAGGTTGTAACCCAGGGTGTACCTTGTCATTGTTAACATCCATCTGTGACAACAGAGCTCATGTTGACACAGATCGCATTGATCTACAGTACTTACCTCCCGTAGTGCAACAGATTCCCAGCTACCTCTGGCCTCATAGGAGAGTCCCTACCAGCAAGCTGGAGAACAGAGAACACCAAGGATGTCAAATCTAGAGAGTTAAATGTGCAATTTAACAAATCACATTCTACACAATCACCTTCAAGAGCCATGTTTTGACACTTGAGTATGACTCAGGTCCAGATATTATTTAATTGGGACATACTGTAACTTGAGAGACTTGGTCACTCACAATAGTACTGTGTGTAAATACTGTATTTGTGCTTATTCAAACTTCTAAGGCCTCATGGTAGGATGATATACGTATGTAACTGTATGTAACTAACCTCTGGTTCAGAGTGTCTGGGAAACAGAGATGTGATCAGATACTTGTACAGAATTCTCATATCATTCTGTTCAAGTCCACTCCTTTGTAGGGAAACAAACACATGCTGATTTCAGTTTTCCAATGTGTTGTAAAGTTCACTGGGTTCCATAGAAGATTTTCATTGCATTATGTCTCCATGTTGTTACCGTGACAAGCCACAAACCATAGACATGCTGTAATCCACTTTACATTTAATTAATGGAATACCTCAACATGTACAATAACACTGGAATACAAGTGTGTATGTCATGGAAGCAACTGACTGGAAAACCTTTACATACAGTGGGGCAAAAAAGTATTTAGTCAGCCACCAATTGTGCAAGTTCTCCCACTTAAAAAGATGAGAGGCCTGTTTCATCATAGGTACACTTCAACTATGAGAGACAAAATGAGAAAAATTGGTAAAATAAGTATTTGGTCACCTACAAACGAGCAATATTTCTGACTCTTACTAACTTCTTCTTTAAGAGGCTCCTCTGTCCTCCACTCGTTACCTGTATTAATGGCACCTGTTTGAACTTGTTATCAGTATAAAAGACACCTGTCCACAACCTCAAACAGTCACACTCCAAACTCCACTATGGCCAAGACCAAAGAGCTGTCAAAGGACACCAGAAACAAAATTGTAGACCTTCACCAGGCTTGGAAGACTCAATCTGCAATAGGTAAGCAGGTTGGTGTGAATAAATCAAATGTGGGAGCAATTATAAGAAAATGAAAGACATACAAGACCACTGTTAATCTCCCTCGATCCAGGGCTCCATACAAGATCTCACCACGTAGGGTCAAAATGATCACAAGCAAAAATCCCAGAACCACACAGGGGGACCTAGTGAATGACCTGCAGAGAGCTGGGATCAAATTAACAAAGGCTACCATCACTAACACACTACGCTGCCAGGAACTCGAATCCTGCAGTGCCAGACGTGTCCCACTGCTTAAGCCAGTACTTGTCCATGCCCATCTGCGGTTTGCTAGAGAGCATTTGGATGATCCAGAAGAGGATTGGGAGACTGCCATATGGTCAGATGAAACCAAAATATAACTTTTTGGTATAACTCAACTAATTGTGTTTGGAGGAGAAAGAACGCTGTTGCATCCAAAGAACACCATACCTACTGTGAAGCATGGGGGTGGAAACATCATGTTTTGGGGCTGTTTTTCTGCAAAGGAACCAGGACGACTGATCCGTGTAAAGGAAAGAATGACTGGGGCCATGTATCATGAGATTTTGAGTGAAAACCTTCCATCAGCAAGGGCAATGAAGATGAAACATGGCTGGGAGATCTGCATGGAGGAATGGGCCAAAATAAACAGCAACAGTGTGTGAAAACCTTGTGAAGACTTACAGAAACTGTCATTGCCAACAAAGGGTATATAGCAAAGTATTGAGATGAACTTTTGTCATTGACCAAATATGTATTTTCCACCATAATTTACCAATAAATTCCAAAAGAAAATCCTACAGTGTGAGTTTTTGGATTTATTTTTCTAATTTTGTCTCTTATAGTTGAAGTGTATCTATGAAGGAAACTACAGGCCTATCTCATCGTTTTAAGTGGGAGAAGTTGCACAATTGGTGGCTGACTAAATACTTTTTTACCCCACTGTAACTCCTTAACTCTCAAAAGCAGATCAACCCCACCCCACAAGCACAGGAAAGTGACAAAGAAATGTCACATTTCAATAGTTGCACACATGGACAGTACAATTAAATACAGGCAGCATGTCAGGATGCCTATAATGCTATATTATCACTATCAATCCACCCTGCTGTAAGGGGCAGGTACCAGTGATAGTCTCATACAAAACAGTATACAGTCTTTTAAAAGTGTGTACCAGATGAGCTGGTCGTTGTACAGGAAGACCGTGTATTTAACCAGTGTCAGATTCTCCTCCACCCGGTTGACAAACGACTGGATCTTTAGGTAGGTCATCTTGTCCAGCGGAAAGAAACTGATTCCTCTGAACACATCTAGCAGGTCACATGACTGGAGATGGAGAGTCTGCAGGTACTGTCAGGACCAGCACATGCACGCACACACACACACGTTAGTTCATGTTAGCCCACCAGGGCTTGATTACAGGCCAATAACGACAGATGATATCCAACCTCTGAAACATTCTCTGGCCACTCTCTTTCACTAGTTGGGTTTCATCCTGAGGAGGGAATTCCACATGTGCTTATTAATAGCCTCTGTAATTATTTATTTATTTTTGAGAAAGCCATCCAGCAGGTGAGTTTCAAATGCAGTTTAACTTATTTCAGGGCTGATATCAGGGCTTTGGAAATATATTGTTTCATCAATATTTTTTGTACCATTTTTACTAATTTAGTTTTTGTTACCCAAAACCAATGCCAAAAGTGTGATCAGTTCATACAAATAAGGAACTCGTTAATATTTATTTTTATTAAAAACAACGAGTACTTTTTTTTAAACTGTACTTTCTCTTACTCAAGTAAATATCTAAGCCAGACTTTTTACTCCACTACATTTGCCATATACCTTCGTTACTAGTCTGCTCTAAGTCGGGGGAAGAAAGCGCGATTATCTGATAACCTGGAATAAAAAAAAAAGCACCACTTGCCGCAGACGCAAAAAAAAAACGACAGACAAGAGAACGCTTTCAGTGGATGTCATTGGCCACATATGGCTACAATGTTTAACAAAATATTAACAAAACAGTTACATGTTCTTGATACGCCTCCCAAAGAAAAACAAAAACAAAAAACAACAGGGATCTCCTTTTAAAAACTCCTCTTTTGAACCTCTGCACGTTGAAGTTCTAAGTTGCATGCACATATTATAGCCTACTATACTATCCGTGAAACTGTTGCCTACACAGTTATCAGCTATCCAGACTTGCATTTGGGTATTTATGTTTCTTTCCTTAAAGAGATGGGAAAGTGGTTTTAAAAAGCAGAAATATATAAATAAACATTAACTATGATAAGTGTGTCTACAGTATGCTAAAAAACACTACATAGAAAGAGTTCAGGGCTGAATGGGCGTGGTCTTAATTCCCCCCATACTCCCTCCCTTTTGCAGCGCTACTGTGTGAAAC
This sequence comes from Aphredoderus sayanus, assembly GCA_027564795.1. Lineage (NCBI taxonomy): Eukaryota > Metazoa > Chordata > Actinopteri > Percopsiformes > Aphredoderidae > Aphredoderus > Aphredoderus sayanus. The sequence continues at coordinate 958,666 of JAODUG010000003.1, read as the reverse complement.
ATTGTAACATTCTGAAGTGGTGCTGCTCACTCTCTAGCTAGCAGCAAGCGGCACATCCATCGGGAGGTGCGATTAGGGTTTGTAAAATGGGAGACAGAAATATATAGCCTAAAAGATAGCAACCTTTTATCAGTACATTTAATGTTCAGATTTAGGCAACTCACCTATTTATATACCTTAGCTATTGCAATGCTATAAACTACATATGTTAGCAGTTGCTTACATGTCCCAGCTATTGATACTTCCTGATACTGAGTTACACTGTAGGCTACACAAGTTGACAATTTCTATATAAACAATGTATATATACACACAGTACAAGTAAAATATGTATATTCATAATAAATTGTCACAGTATTAATTAATAAACCTCAAGTGTTCCTGTGGAAATTGTGATTCCATGCAAACAGAGAGTGCATTTGCTGCATGGAGATAAATGCAGTGTGTACAGATTGTAAACAGAAAACAATTTATAACTCAAAGACTTTATTATAACATTTTAAAAGACATAACACTACAATATATTGTATGTAGCAGGCCTACTAAAGTACTATATGCCTTTCTAGAATTCAAAGAAGGGCTACAATACACAAACATCTTTCTTTCAAGGGACACCTTTCAAGACACCCAAAGACCTCTTAGAACAAATAATTAATAAATTGCAGTAGACTAACAGAAACAAAATGTGTTGTAAACATGTAATAGGAAGAGGAGGACACATATGAGATCAAGGTTGTATGCATCCTGGAAAATGTGTTTTGAGGAGGTTTGAGAATGAAGTAAATGAGTCTGCCTGGTGTGTGTATGGCGGTAGTGTGTGTTTCAGATTCTGGGTCTGACATTCTACAGCCTGTTGCAGAATGAATAAGTCACCACACTGGCTCTGAGCATCACTTGTAGTCTTCACAGAAGATCAGTCCTTCAGCATCCCTAGTTGATGTGCTGGGGCTCTTCTGGAAAGTGACAGGTAGCCAAAAACCATATTAGATAACTACATACTGAAATATATACCTGATGCGAGCAAATATACATACATATACACTGTATATTAATGAGCATATATACAGTCTAGTCAATACTATGCCACTTATTTTGAAATTATGATTTACAATAGCTCATATCCAATGTATGACTATAAGCTATGTTGTCACTTATGCAACAGCATCTCATTTATTTGCATTATAACAAAGGGTATTTTCAGCTGTTTGTCCACATACTATATACCAATATTACAAAATACTAAAACTAATCACATTTAAGAAGGCTAATCCAACATTCGTTTATCTGTAATACCAGTCCTCTCCACGTAATCATCGCCAATGAAATGACGACCGCTCCATACATAAACCAGCGTAAGGATAACTGTAGCGTGAAAGCACAGCTCCGTTAACAAGTAAAAGTTTTTCGCCAAAACCTAAATCAATAAAGTGATAGCTGTGAAAGCTGTCCAGCTTTTGAAGATGGTCGCTGCTCGCGCTCGTGCACGTGTTTATCGGACCATCATGACCAATGTTACATATTCTTTAGAAGTTCATATTTTGGAATACTATATAATCTCACTATACAGTACCTGGTCTCTTAGCGCATCCTGGAACAGAACGCTGTCGAATTCCTCCCAGCGACATGGCTCCATAATCCAACGTTGATGGCGGCTACATTGGCTAACAAATGCTACCATTAGCTAGCTCCGCTACCATTATACAGGTGGCATGAGAAGTAGTTTTAGAATACAGAATTAAGAAAAAAATACTTCTCAAAAAACGGTAACAACTATTTTCAAAACACAAAGCATTTTTCAGACTCGGGTCCATAGAGGCCGTTTTAGCTTAACTGGAAGGTTTCTATAGTCTGAAAAGATGTGTACCCAGTGACGTAGATGGCTACACAAATAGCAATATAAGCTAATATTTCTTGATTCCATTGGAATATGATTGATAGTTTACTGAGGTTAAACCTGTATAACCTTTAATGACTACTTTGTCACGATCCACTGTCACCCATGTCAGTCTTGTCTTGTTCCAGTCCATATTTCCTTGTTGTCTGCTATCCACCCCAGTTTTGATCTTGTTCCAGTCCATGTTTTCCTTGTGTCTGCTCCTGCCTCATGTTTGTTTATTGTTTTCACCTGCCCGTCATTGTCAGTGTCCAATGGTCTGCCTTCCATCCATCCATCCTCAACCGCTTATCCGAGGTCGGGTCGCGGGGGCAGCAGCTCCAGCAAGGAACCCCAAAC
>JAODUG010000003.1:942149-954753 GCA_027564795.1 Aphredoderus sayanus | reverse complement strand
TGTATAAATTATGTGTATAATTTATGCCGTATGCACAGCGCAATCCATGTGTCTTTATCTGTTATAGAATAATAGATATCCATTATTATGGTTACATTTTTCATATTTGATCAGATGTGACCAACATTTAGAGCAAATTGCTGATATCAACACATCTGGTCCAAATCCCCAAATTTTTCTTATTAAAGGATTAACAACTAAACCAGACAATTGGGAAGAAGTGGAATCTGAACTTAACTTGGAAGTGATTGGAGGAGACGAGAGTGGAGCTCTTTAATTGGAGGAAGTGATTAACAGAGAGAGATGTCAGGACTTCATCCTGATCCCCCATAACCATTATATAGGACCTTTTTCTAATTGGCTAAACCAAAAAAAACAAAAAAAGTAGTGAAACCACAACAGAACGTTTTGGCAATGATTTACCATTGATTCACTTTTTACTTACAGTATTTACTATAAACTATTAGCTATATTATGTATATGTATGGTTAACTATATTATTTTAGAAATACATTTAAATTTAACTGAATTTCTAAATTTTTCTTGTAAAAGTCAGACATCTAAGAGAAATGGCCTAATAGAGAGAGAGAGGTGGGCTGACTATATTTATTTAGAATTGAATTTGAAATTGCTTAGTTTTTAAGTCTATTGGAAAAAAAGAAAAAAGAAAACCAATCATTTGACCAAGCTGTTTGAAATTCCAATCCAATTGAAACAAAAATTCATTAAAAAGTCCCGCCCCTCGGTCCCTCCTCCTCTCCCTAACCCGGGTTTTCTATTTGTCATTCTGGTTTGATTGACAGCTGAGGACACATGTGGGGGCACTGTGAGGGGCGGCAGTGGGGTGGTGACCAGTCCCGGTTACCCCGGCAACTATGGTAACCAGGCCGACTGTACATGGATCCTATTGGCCGAACCTGGAGACACCATCTCTGTCGTCTTTACAGACTTCCAGACGGAGGAGAAGTATGATTACCTGGAAGTGGAGGGATCCGAGCCACCAACCATCTGGTGAGTCACACCCAGTTATTATTTTACCACTTGGCATGTGTGTTTAAGAGCTGTGGTATTGTGCTGTTGGTGGATGTAGAGTATAAAAGAAGGAAGCTATGGACTGAAAACAAGATATTCTTTACCGTTTAGCATTCCGTGTAGGTGTATACCCCAGTCTACCACAAACTAGCAAACATCTGTTGAGTCAAATGCCTTCAAATCAAAACAAGTATTACGAAGCAGGTAGAGTTAAACATTATTTTTAAGGATACCTCCAGGTAGGTATGTTGAAATGCAATTGGATGCAGTCCATTGTAAGGTTCAGTGGTTAAAGGTGACTGGGACAATGTCTGTGGTGGATGGAATGTTTAAGGGTTCATAAATATACATACATATACTACTACTACTACAACAACTATAATAGACATGTTTCGATACATCAGAACACTAACACTAAGACAGAAGACTAAGACATTTATTTTCAACGGACGCGAATCTCGGTGACAGAGGGTGGAGCTTAACTCTCCGACAGTCTCCCAGCGACAGATCAGATTTGAGAACTTTTCAATGGCAAGGTAGATGTTCCCTCCAAAATCTTCATTTTTGCAGCGGGAATGCACACCATTTGTGCCTTCTGATTTGACGCAATTTTACTGTTGACATAAACTTATTTGAAACGCTCAAGTTCCTGGTTGTCAGCATGAAGACAGACCCCCACGAATTTGCGGTTTGGAAACAATAGAGCACTTGGTGCTCGTCAGATAGTGAGCGAAATGCTAGTTGAACACGTTGGCGGTGTGAATGCAGGGTTAGGCAGTTACGTTATAGTAAATGCCATAGACTGCACCCAATTCTTAGCAAAGGCACTTTTAGCACTGGACTAAAATGACTGAACATAAATAAAGAGTGTTACCTAATCTGATCTAGGTGACAGACATTTCACAAAATGACAGGCCATTACGTAGAGCTGACCAGCAAACTTGAAGAGGTGAAATTCTTGGAGCTAACATTTCACAAGAATGCTTTCACTAACCTTCTTTTCAATATAGGTATTCTAGGTATATGTGGACTCCACCAATAGAAAAAACTTTCAACAGGCAATAAAACTAGAAAATGACAAGTGGACAGGGACTAAAAATATATTATTGTTACATTGTATCAATCATTGCCACTCATAGAATGTACAGCAAGTGAATCTGAGCCAGGAAAACAAGCTGATGTTCATCATGATGGGTTCAAACTTGTATCACAAAGGAATAAAATGATCTAAACTAGTTATAGTTCTATATTTAGTATTCTGTTACTTTCTTAGATGTTCGCTCAATGTTATAGGCCTTTCCTAATATTGATTAATGGTAAAATAGACTATTGATCGAACGCTACTACTGCTGTAACCAATTGAAATGTAATGATGCACAAAGCTATTTGTGCATATGTGTGTGTGTTTGCAATAAATTTGGAAGTAAAGGGCAGTTAGATATACAGTAGAGTTCATGCTTGATTGTGTATGTGTAGTGTGTGCTGTATTTACAAAATGTTGCAATGACAACGTGTTCAATGGGGCACAATAATTGTAATATGTACTGTACTATGTTAGACAATATCATGTGTCTAAATAAAATTGGGGTTAGATGGTTTCAGTAAAAAAAAATGATGCTACTTGTAGAACAACACACTTTATACCCACCATTGTAAAGATTCTAACTTCAAACTAACAGAAACAGTATGAGTAAAATAAAAGCATACAGTAGTGTTTAATGTGGTATTTATAGTTGTTAGGGTAATACTATTTATTTTTAGTCTAGTAACCTTCAACCTTGAAGACCTACAACCAAGGGCAAATAAGATTTTTTATGGTCAGTGGTGCCATTGTCAGTATGCATGGTTCTTTCTGTGCTCTCTTATTCCCAGAACATGACATTTAATATTATTTGTGGCAAACTGCATATTGATCTGTCTTGGGTTCAAACTAGCATTGATTTGTTATTGAAAAGCATACAGTGTCTTTAGTTATGATGATTTAAAATTGGGTGTTGGCTATTGACCGTCCTGTTACGATAAACATTCTCGTCTTGAATATGTTTGTTTTAATATTAATCCTTGGTTGTTATATTGTTTTTTTTTTTAGCATTGTACATTAATCTCTGCCTTTCTGCATGCCTGCTTATGCGTCACGTGCTTGAGTGTTTACATTTGTCTGCAATTGCATATGCATGTGTGTCTGCTACCCTATGTGAATGTATACATGTGTGCATAGGGCATGCATGTTATTGGCATGTTTCTCTATGTACTGTAACTTTCATGTGTTATCAATTGTGTGTTGTTTCATGTCTGTGCCCTTTTTATCCCCATCAAATTATCATTGCCTGATACTGACACGCACACATATCGCTCCGCAAACATAATTCCCCCATATCCATTATTTGTAAACAATATTTGTTTACTTTTTTGTCTTATCAAAAGGATCATAATTAGTAAAAGCAAAGACACACTTTGAAAGCACATTAAAACAGTTCAGCTAGGCTATTACCTAGCAACATTAGTGAGCAATAGAACAGGACAAAGTGCCTGCCACAAACATTTCTGAAGCATATGGCAAAATAGACAACAGAATGAATCTTAGCAACAGGGAGCTGCTTTATAATCAATGCATGACTGCTCAAAGTCTTATAACTGTGACCAGAAAGTCACTGATATAGGATGGGCATAGGCCACCATGCTAATAATAGCCTTAAAGCTATTAGGAATGGGAATAGGAAAGGAGTTTTTTTCCAAGTTGTCTTAACAACAGACCTATTTCACATTTCAAACGTTAGCGCTGTTAGCAGCCAGGGAATAGTGCCATGGACACCCAGCTGTGCCTGTTTGAATTGGCAGACATAAGTTCATTCTCCTTGTTTATGTAAATGACGATTTGTTTTGCTTACAAATAAAAAAAACAACAAACAGCACATTTTGGTAGAGTGGGCATATCCAAAAACCTCAGCAGGTGCTTGATGGAAAAGGAGAGAGTGAAATATAAACTGGGATACCTGCAAACTTTACTGTAGGGCCCTGCAGAGTTTATCGATTGTACTGTAGCAATAAACTAACATTAATAAAACATAAAAATGCAGAAAGTATGTTTTTCTTTTATGTTGCTGTCACTTTTGTAGTTCTTTTATTTTTCTGTTTTTAAGCGATAAACTAGGCTAATATTGATGAAGGTCCTCATAGCTCTCGGTTACAGATTGGTCTCGCTAACTGCAAGATCAAGTGCATGCCCTCTTAATAGCTTGGAAATGAACTCAGGATACTGAGTGTAATCATTTCCACTAGTAATTAGCCCAAGATGCTAATAGCTAAAATATGAATTTCCATTGGCAATTAGTAGAGCAAGGTGATGGCTGATTGCTATTATCAGTGCGGAGAAAAATGTGTTTCATGTTTATCAGTTGCTGTGCTAGCAGACACAATGACATGTTCACACAGGCATGTGCACACACAAAGAAACATGCCCATTCTCTCTCTCTCTCTCACTCACTCACTCACTCACTCACTCACTCACGTACAGATACAATCACCCCCCACACACAAACATACACACATTTACATCTAATCAGTATGCTGAGAAGTGTATATGGCTGAGAGACGTAGTGTTTTGATGTTAGCAAAGTGGCTGTAATCCTAGCCTTACACTGCACACAGACAACATGCTCGTGTGCAAAGTGTATATGTTGTTGTTTCAGAATCACTTGCCCTTGAATCTAAGCACAGCATCTTAAATACTACAATTGCTTAGTGTATTTTGTATAAGGATCCTCCCCTACATTCACATGGTCGAAAGGTTATGTGGATATCTGTGCCAATGGATTAGTACATTCACATTCCAGGCCTGAATGAATTCCTCTAAAATCACCATCTGAATCTGATTGCTGCTATCTTTGTTTAGTTATGAACCTAGCACCTAGTTAACGTTTGCTTACCTTAAAAGTGTCTGAGAGTGTCTGTTTTGTGTGCAAGCAGAAAAACAAATCTGGTGCTTTTACACAGTCCTGGCTCTGTAAATGGAAACATAAACAAAGTGGTGCAGACCACACCAACATTATCTTAGCCTTCACAATGTGTTTCAAATGTGGGGGGCGGAGGTTTTGAGGGAGCACCCTATGGCACAGAAGCGATAGGTTATTGTTAGGTTATAAGTTATTAGATCTTTAAAATGCTTGGATTGCTGTTTTTACACTTATTTTGTATGGATGGGGATTTTCTTTTTTTTTCTTTCTATACTATGTTTTATACCTTATGGGCTCCATTTATGTCTGTCTGTCTGCCTGCCACATTTTTGCTCATGCAGTGGCTTTGACACTATCAATTCCTGGACTATCAATATCAATTGAAGACATACAATTGGTCTACTACGTCGCACTGTAAGGCACACCAAGCAGACAGCTCATCACCAAACTCCCGGTAATGTTAGACCAGGCCTTTCAAAACATGACATTTACCAAACTTCCTGGCTGCCTAGGATATAGTTTACAGTGGAGGGCGAAAAAAAACTATAAATTGTGTCAGTTCCTATGGCTGTATCACTGTCTTCAAGCTGCTTGAAGAGACAGTTGAGTCTGACTAGCCACCATGGTAAGATTTCTTTTATTTTATTTTACTGATACACACACACACACACACACACACACACACACACACACACACACAAATACACAAAACCCTCAAAAAAACTCATGCTGATTCACACACCAGTCACAATCACGTCACAAGGTATAAAGCGCTGACAGTCATGGCATTGTCTGGTTGAGTTCAGTTCTGCATGATTGGTGTTTAAACAACCATGAGTGTGAGACCGGGCCACATCACAGCATCTGGGTTCAACCATAGAGAAAGTAGGAAGAATAAAGCGTTCACTCCTGCCGTCAACCCACACACGACTTAAATTAGACATTATAGTCTATGTGTGCTGTTTGCTATTTGTACAGGAAGAAAATGTATTGCGGACTTGGAGTGAATTTTGTCTTGCAATTTCCTTGCACACGCAAAACCCAATTTTCTGGGAGGACTGTTGTACCACATTTGCCTGATTATCATTGTGTTTTCGTTAGTTCTTATTATTTCTATTACAGTATGCTATTCAAACGTCCACTTCATTGTACTGTGTCCATGTGGTGTTACAAAGACAGGTGGACTTGAAATTGTAATAATAAAGTGAAATCAGTGCAGTGAAAGAGATTTGTTGCAAAACTTTTTATTTTAATTGTAATAAAAGGAGTACAAGAATCTGGTGGGTGTTAAAATTCAGTAACAAAGCTCTTTGCTTAGAAGGCTGAGAATTTAGCATAAAGGCCAAATGCTAGAGAGCAAAGTAAAACGACTAATAATGTATTAATAGGAATAGGATATGAAAATCAAGCATTATTAGTAATTTTATCATACCAGGTCAGGCTGTTTGATACAGGTTATTAACATACACAGTATTATGTAGAGAAAACAAATGATACAATATAAAAATAATGGACTGTGGCATACTGTATGGACATACTGTATAGACACGGACAAGACACTTGCACTTAATTTCTCCTCTTGTGGACATGTCTCAGCACCAAGTGGCCGTGTCAGCTTATTCTGTGTGGAATTATACATCTTTACATCATCTATGCTGTTTCCCATGCACCACATTGATTGGAGATTTGCTGGAAAGAAACATTTTATAATATACTTAGAACACTCACTTGTGAGCTTGACACATTGCCATTTGTAGTGGACTCAATGCACACAAGCCTGTACGGATGTGCCTGCACCGTGTGGATGGCATTGTGTGTACTCCACATGGTGCTCACAGAAGTATACCTTAGGTTACACTGATGGGTCAACAGCACAAAACAAACAGTACAATTACAGCAGCAGTTACAGTATTAAGTACAGTAATGCTTTACAATACGAAGTTTAAACAACCGCATGAATTGACAGCAAATAGTCTAATCATTGTGTTGTGTGTGTGTTGAGAGTGGAAGGCGGGCATGTATGGGTGTGCGTGAAAGATAAATTTTAAGTTGCAGCGTTTTCTGTCTACTGTGTTAAAAGCTTTAGTATCAGCTCGGGAGACGCTCAGCAGCTGTGTGTGTGTGTGTGCGTGAACTGTATGAGAGAAAGCAAGCCTGTGTGTGTGTGTGTGTGTGATGTTATGCTTGCCGGGTCCTAATCAATGCTGCTGGCAGAGAGGATGCTGGGATAGCAGCAGCATCCGGAATAGGAAATGGAGCAGTGACCTTGAATACATGTGCGCACACGTGCATGTACGCATGCGCACTCTGTCGCACACGCACACACACACACACACACACACACACACACACATGCATCTATCTCCCTCCCACACACATCTCTTAAATACCAATTTGCATAAAACCGCAAACACACATACATGCATTTTAAATGGTCTGTACAAACAGGAGACAGACAGACAGACAAGCATGCAGGAAGGAAAGAAGTCAGGAGACAAGAGAGAGAGAGATACTTTATTTCCTATCACACACCCCAAGGGGTCGTGACCCTCCATACATCAGGGAAGGAGAGGCGTTTAGCCCACGGAGCGATAATGTGCGGAGGGCAGGAGTTGACTGATGAATGGGGTGTCAGAGTCTGTCCACCCCAGCTACTGGAAACACACAGTATGCCCCAGTACAACTATACTCAGCCTACAGTACAAGTGAACAGTACCCCATCAAGACTAGACCATTCTGATATTTTAACATCTAGTTCTATTAGCTTATTATACATCACTCTATCAGCTTATATATTTGATGTTATCTTGACTGACGTTTGACTTCACAACATTTTCTCCACAAATGTTTTCGAACAGCTTGTGACCCACTTATTTTTTGTGGTCATAGGTCATATAGTTTTGTAACATGACATGTTAAATATGAAGTAACAGAGTTGAGTTCCTTCGATGTGTAATTTATACATAGGCCTACATTATGTGTCAAGTTTAATGTCCCCTCTTTCCATAGTAACACTACGACATCCGGCTGTCGCAGTTTAAGCTAACTAACTAATGTGGTGCCTGCGACTTTCAAGTCCCGCGAGACTACAGCATTTAGAGGATACACACATACACACATATACTGCATGTGTGTATATATACAGTATATATAGTGTATGACGTGACTTGATTTATTTATATTTATGTGGTGAAAAATACATAAAAATAGTTGCTATTTTGCAAATACTGAATGTTGTAAATGAATGTAAAAGGAGTGTAAATTATTGTTTAATAAGTGTAAATGAGTGCAAAGGAGTGTAAATGCATGAATGCAATCATTTCCCACTCGATTTGTTTGCCACACGGGGGCTGTAGGTTATAGCAGTCATCTTCACTCATTTTCTCTGGAGACATCAATTCCAAAATCCAATTTGTGCTGACCCACACCATAATTTGGTCTTAATGGGCAGTTGTCTTGACATTTACAGCATGAGCACATTTATTGTGTTTTTAACCCACCCTCCGTTTTAATAACCTTTGGAACAAATTTCATTGTAGGCGCCTTATTACCTCCTCTGAGTGATAGACTTTAGATAATCGCTGAGAGCGCCCAAGGAGCCTTTTTCAAAGGCTTTGAAATACTTTTTTCATAGTATTATTTTTGTTTCGAGATTCATATTTAAGTATGTTTCATAATGTATTTTTCACTTTACTTCCATATGTGGAGCGGGAAGGCATACACACAGGGAGAGGCAGCGAGCTCGGACGCAAAAACCTTTTGAGAAGCGCCGGCGCAGATTAAGAGACGGGGGACAAAGGGGAAAGCTTAGATGACAGGGGGCGCCGTCACATATCAGGGTGGTACTGGCAAACCATGCAGAAGCGAGGTAAAGCGACAGAAGGGGAAAGAGGGGAGGGGGGGGGGGGTGGTTGTTGGGGGATCCGAGTTTGGGAATTAGCGGCGTGCGAGCGGAGATGAAAGCTGACAGAGGAAGAGAGGTGGAAGGGAAGGATGAGAGCGCCACAGGAAGAGCATGTGTAAGCTATCGGGGGGATTCAGGAGAGATGGGACAAAAGGGAGAGAGAGAGAGACAGGGGGAGAGATTGAGAGAGACAGGGAAGGGCGCGCTGTGAGAGGAGAAGCTCAGGGAAAGTTGCCTGAGATGAGAGTTTAGCAGCCTGTATCACAAGTGGCCATGATACATCAGCCTCGCTGAGATGCGTTTTGGCCACAAGGGGCAAATGAGAAGCGCAACGAGAAATCAAAGTTCAAAGTCAGGACGTATAACAAGCTGTACATATGTGTACGTGTGCGTGCAGTATGGGAAGGGTGCTTTGGTTTTCTGGCCGTGTTATGTTCACACAGAATGGTGGTGCAGCTTTAGCTGAAAGCCGTTCACTCCTCCCTTATGCAGAAGATCGCCCCACCCCCCGCAATATGAGGCTTTAACGTAGGCTTACTTGGGAAATTGCACGTCACAATGATATTACATTTAATCAATTAAGACATGGGTCTTGCCAAGCTAGCACTACACTATTGTGTTGAATTAGTCTTTTCTTATTGATCTTTTGAGATACAGAAACGACACATAAGCAATGACTTGATGTTGTTTGTCTTCATGATTTTCACGTTTAACTTTGAAACATTCTCTCTCTTGTGTGTGTGTGTTGTTATACTAGCTAGCTTTCTCGCCATGTTGCCATAATTAGATCAACATAAAATCAGTACTGGCATGTAGGAATGTGAACCTGCCACTATGTTCGGAAATATGGTGAATACACACACACACACACACACACACACACACACACACACACACACACACACACACATATATATATATATATATATATATATATACACCTTTATCTTTAACTAAGAGTGCAGGATTGCAGGGATATTACCATACGCATCAGTATAGTACCTTGCACACCAACAGCTTAATTAATATAGTCTCATAATATATAATTAAGGAGAATGATTCAATTATCCTATACAAACAGTCACTCCCATTTACTGAAAACACATTGACTTAAGGCCACTTTCCCACATAAAACTAGACTAGCAGGGGGATTGTGTTGACCTCGATAGGAAATAAGCCCGGCTCCTGGTTATCTCAAATGCACTTGTCATGTCATGGCTATAGGAACAGAGTCTCAGAGGGCCATGGATGACAGACGGTGAAGAAAACCCCCACATTTACAATTCCCACAGCAGACTATTTTAGGTAGCGAGCGTTGAGCCAAACCTCCGTCACGCCTTCGGGTCCCCACGGCTAGCGGCTAGTGCTAGCTCTGTAGCATTTTGCATAGGCAGCAAATCAAATCCACCACTAGGAATGTTTCGCTATTTCTCTTACTGAGGTCTCAACCGTGTGTGTGTGTGTGTGTGTGTGTGTTGGTGTCACAACAGGGTGTGTAGTGATGTGTATTGAATAGCCAGCAGCTAGTTGCTCAGTAGCTTGAGTGCTGAAATCATAATATACCATAATGTAATAATCATAATAGTATACCAGCTCTGGCTCTCTCTAGCTATTTTTCCACCCTATTCTCTCTCTCTCTCTCTCTCTCTGCTCTGATTACTGCTCTGTACCAAAGGGCATGCAAGCACGCACATGCACACACGCACGCACACACACATACATACATACATACATACATACGAACATGTGTGTTTGCATTATAATGCACAACCACAAATGCATGCTGACACACTTGGGTGTTTGCATTAATATGCACATCAAAATACACACACATGAACACACACACAACCTGTTCAGTAAGGATAGGCTGGCAGCTGCCTAGAATTGTAATGGATTCTGGGTAAAGAAGGACCTAAATGAAAGAGAAGAGGACAGGCCGAGTGAGAGATGGAAAACCCTTGAGAGCAAGGGAGAAAGAGAGAGAGACAGGGGAAAGTAATGTTTTATAACACTGTAATGTGGTATTCGCTAGATTACTCTCTCAGTCCCCTGCTGTCTTCGCCAGAATATAATTCATTAAATGTCTTCATATCGGAGCAGAGGGGACACAGACTTCTGCACATGAATGGACAAGAATCAAAATGCTATGGGCCATGGGCCAAAAATGCTCTTTGCTGTTGACACAACTTGGAAAAACAAACCTTTTAAAACTACACCAAATAGTACAATTAAACTAAAACTGTGCATCAGGGGGCTCCCAAAAACATCTGATTGGCAACATTCAATCTACAGTACAGACTTTGAATTGATACCAACAGATAAACAGGTATGGACACCTACTACCAACATTGTAGTAGCTCTCTTGCAGGTTGGAGTTTGAGCCAGCCAATGAATCTCACAGATGTAATATCTCAGCACCATCTGCTGTCTACACCTGTCTCTTCAGGTGTGTCAATCAAGCTATATCTTCCCAGTCAAGGGTTTATGCTATCTATGGGTTTAATTACCCACTACAATATTGCAAATATGCGCTCAACAGTGCATATTTGCGTATGAGTAATTCAAAACTCATTATAGTTGCTTCTGTCAGGAAATCACACTGACAACCAGAATGTTTTATATTTATCATTGGAGTGACAACAGCACGATTCTATATTTACCACTAATATATTCACAACTTAAAACCACATGTTAGAAAGACCATAGTAGTCATTCAAATTACATAAATATTCTTTTTAAAAATATGATTTTGTGAAACCTCTTAAGATATAAGCCTACTAATTATGTTTATATTAGTCATACAAACTAAGGTAATAGTCATTAAGTCAACTTAATGTATGAATGTTTCAGGTGTGAATTTGGGATTAATATCATGTTTATGTCCAAATTAAAAGGGTAAATAAGCATTTCATATATTCTATAGACCTTATACTGCCACCTTTATAGCGTTTAATGTCAATGTTAACCAAGTGGTAAACATGGCAACCTCCACTATCTACTATTCTTTTATCTTCTATACTTATTTTATTCTTAGTTTGTTACACATAAATATCTTGCACATAATCTGTATAGCCTGTTGTGTCGACTAAACATGTCATTCATTTTATTTGTGCTACGCTGTAATGTTCTGCTTTAAAATGTTACAATAAACAATACAGTACATCTATCGTACATTATCTAAAACATATTTAATAAAATACTGAAATGTATTGTATGTGTCTCAAACATTACTTACCATTACATATCTGTCTACTTAGCAGTCAGCCACCTCCTTTAGGTAGCTTTCAGGCCTTGATTGCCTATATGAATTTATAAGTGAATGTTGGGCCTACATGTTTATTTATGGGGAACAGAGAGAAATGTAGATGTCATAAAGAATGGGAGAGGAAGAAGGGGGATAGCAGAGTCCCATTGTGAACACTGATTACTCTGTGCCTACTTCAGATTGATGGAGAGAGACACAGCATGCTAACACACACGCACGCGCACACATGCACACACAGATACACATCACTTACACACTCAGAAGCTAACATGGTAACAAATACCATAAGCCTGTGAGTGCCTGTGAGTATTTGCGTGTTTGTGTGCATACAATATAAAAAAATATTGAAGCGACCAATACATTGTCAATCTTTTACCCAAATGAAATGTACCCTTATAACTAAGGGTACACCTGTGTTTTCCTATGTTATGTGTATAATATTTACCATCC
>JAODUG010000003.1:872487-895626 GCA_027564795.1 Aphredoderus sayanus | reverse complement strand
AGAGAGAGAGAGAGAGAGAGAGAGAGAGAGAGAGAGATTGTCTGCTCTGGGCCAAATGGGAGCCGTATTGCTCCAGCTGTGACCATAAAACAGCAGGTGGATGCCATCATTAGGCCTGGCAGATAAAGGCCCTGCAACTCGGGTTGTTTCAACTCTCCCGGCGCGCCCCTCCCGCCCCCTCCCCACCTCCCGGCGCCGAGCAGCTCCTCATCAGCTCCGGGACGGAGAGAGGCGTTCGTTCGTCTCAGGTGAATCATATGCGTGGCAATAACATAAAGCATGGATGTGGACTGAGGGAGGAACGCCGACGAGCTTTTTCGAGGTTCATTTGGTTTGCAGAGTTTCAGAGTTTCACTGGCTCAAGCGTTGCTTGTGAAGAGATTCATTTGCATATTCAGGGATTTCCATATGTACTTTATCTTGACGCCATAGTGACTATGAGGGTAAAGTGCAGGTTTAAGTGCTTCTTTTCCGAAGTTACAATGTGAAAAAATGGCAGAGCTTCACCGTGCTTTTTGTAATTGTTTTGCGTAGCAAGACGCCTCATTGAAATCACTGATAAAGTACAGTATGTCTTCATATTCCACTTGCATTGGCCATAATTGTGAAACTGAATACATTAAGCACGACAGGTTTATATGACACATTTCACCTGTGGTATCGCAAGATAATAACTGACAACCTATTATGGTTGCATGTGTATTTGCGTTTTTACCTATTTTTTATATGTAAATCTTTGTCTCTGTTGTCTCGGGAATTATTCTGTATGATGGCTGAAGGGGTGTAACGTGTTAAAACTGTCCAGATTACATGTGACTGTGACCCTACACTGAAAACTAGAATACCTTCAGATGTGAATAACAGATGCTTTCACCCTGGTGCTACGGGGGCTTTCCCTCAGTTGGTCGTTCTGATTATGTCTAACATGACGCCATTTTGATTAGCAAAGTTTCCTGTAAAAAACACTAATTAAAATCCACCTGCTTTGCATATGACACATCTTGTTTTTTTTGTTTTTTTTTACTGTGTATGCAAATAGGGCCACGCATGCCTCTTGGCTTTTAGTAATTAACTTTATGAAGGACAGCTGTAATACATAATTAACTAAAATGTTTGCACGGTGCTGTCCCTTCACCTCCCCCACCCGCCCCTTTATGGTGCTGCCCCACTCCGTCTTTCACTCAGGCTAAGCACGAATAAGAGTTTGGAATTTAGCTGGGAGTGCACCTAAGAGCTGTCGTCTGGGATGATAGCTTGATGGCGGATGAGAGCTTCCGTGGAGGCTCCCTCCAGGTGCCCTGGGGGCTAAATGGAGGGCTGCATCATGTCACTTCTGGAAGGTACTTTTCTTGGCCCCGGGTTTGTCTACAGACCATGTGTTGTTCTTGTCGCAATTTGATTCTGTTGTGGCTAAATCCTCATAGTGTTCAGTTGTATGATGGCACGAGTTAACACACGACTTAGTTGGTTTGGAGACAGACAGAGGGAAAAGACTATAGGAAAAAAATACACCCTGCTCCCACTGAATTGGACATACCGTACATTAAGTGGTCCATTTGAATGACCAGTGAAATTGATATGTGAGTAGTGTCACACTTGGGACTCGAGATACCATTTTTCTACTTCTAGTTCTCACTTAACATTGGACATGGAATGGTTAGACAGACACAAGTGGTGGGAATTATTGATAACAGCATACTTCATTTGTATGTTGGCAGGCATAGGTTTTGTGAAGAAATAGAAACTAAATAATAAATAAATTGCAGAATTCAGCTTTAAAATGCATTTCCCATCTTGAACAGTGGTCTCAGCATTGTGCAGGTGGCACTAAGTGATCCCCTGCTCTCACATAAAGATATGATTTACTTTAATTTATTAACAGAACTGTATTGACATTAATTACATCTCCAATTAGGCAAGCTAAAGCTTTGAGCTTGACTTTGACGATATTGATTGCCAATATTGTCAAATATGATTAACATATCTATATCTGCTGTATAAATGCAAATCTGTATCATGCATCTTGCAGTTAAGGAATACAAAGTTTAGTTATATAATGCCCACATGTTTCATCAGATTAGGCTATATCTGTTAATCTTGTTAATCTTTGTATGTTTCATGTTAATGCAGTCATACGTTTAAAAGTTGATTGCACAACAGCTGACACTGTATGAACTTGCATCTTTTAAAATATAATATATTAAATATATCAAACTTTATAAGTAGTAAAAGCAGAGAACTGTCTTTATTTCAGCGCTGTATGTCCCTGACATTTCTCAAATTCACTTGCATATTCCTTAAAGTTTATAATTGTAGGCTATAGTGTATTTAAAATAAGCATACTGTATCAGTCAGGATCTGGATTGGCAGGAGGCCATTATGATTAGATTTAAACCAAAGTACATTGGGAGTTATATACAATACTCCTCAAATAATAACAGCGAAAACTCAGTTTCGGCTGCAGCAATATCAGATCATTTGTGGTTTCCATTTGTCTTAATGCAGTTCAGACATATTCTCTCTGTGTCCTCAGCAGGGAGCAAAGTGGTGTGTGAAAGCATGTCATCGGCTGATCTCGTTTTATAAAGCAGACCCTGATGCTTTTAAATGCATCATCAAGGCAATGGGCTGTCCAAGTCGGTTAGAAGTTAACCAAATAAACACTGACAATGAAATTAATAATGCATATTGTTTGCGAACGCCTCAGCTGGATGATTTGACTGATGTATGCAAAGATGTTAATTTATTGAAAGTAAATTCATGTAATTGTGCGGCGGAATTTGATGGAGCAAAAGAAAGTGTCAGCATGACTTCCATCATCATCAGACGAGAGAAATCATTGAAGAGCCAAATCAAACCTAACTTCAAAGGACAGCGCAGAACAAACATTTATTTTATAGATGTGTTTCATTTAGAGCAAAGTTCAGAGCGGTTGTTATGGTAAATATGTCAGATTTGTTGTTGTTGTTTTGGGATCTGATAGTTGGTTTATTTATTTTCCGCACAGTCCACGGGGATGTAAACACTCATGTATCAAAGCAGTCAGTGTAAATGTAATCTGAATATGAGGGTGAACAAGAGCAAAAATGTAGTTGTCGTCATCAAGACAGATTGCCTAGAAGATCCCAGAGCCCCAACTTGGTAAAAATATTGTTTACGATGACGACGACGACTGTATTTTGAATAATTATGATGTCACTGGCTGCTTTGAGAAGACAAAGTTACAAACTCTTTCAACTTGTAATGATGACATGACATTGTAGTTAAAGAACTTGTCTTTTTTAAGATGGTTTAAAAACACATGACATAATTTAACCCTCCCGCTGTCCTAAGGTTTTCAGCAGACTACCAGCAGAGGGAGCCAACCGCGGAATGTCATACTGTATGTCCGTGTTGTGGTTTGCGCCCGCTACTGGCGAGTGCACCGGGTCATTTTGACACATAGGACATCGCGAGGGTTAAATCAATTGTTTTCAAAGAATCATATCAATAAATAACTGTTAGCTTTTGATTTCACTAACTTTTATGTGTAAGCTTGCTTATGTTTTTATATACAGATGTTAATAATTCTGAAAGTTAGTACATTAAAGTTGTAAATTCAATAATATTTGAACACTCATACAGTACATCATAAATCTGACTAAAGTACAGGAGCATTTTAAGCAGATCCCTCCTTGATATGATCAAGAAAGCTCCACCCCCAAACATGGACACACACAAGACAATAGAATGTAATTAGCGAGTCAGAGACTGGGTTGAGCAAGTACTTAATTGCTTCTTCCTGTTGAAGCACACTGTTGTCATTCTTAGGTGCTGTATGCTGAGATGAATTTGCTAACATCCTGGCAGCCTGTGAACAAGAGTCACTGAATAGCAGGCAAAATATGTAAACAAACCACTCATAAGAGTGACTGTTCTCTCATACTGTTTCACCACACGCATCCAAATGGCCTGTTTCTGAAAAGACTGTCAGATGCAATATGACAACTGATGCTGAATATTAATAAAGTGCGCCATATGTTACGGACAAAATATGATCTGTGCATTATTAAATGTGATTTGTTGTGTCAGCCGTTAATTAATGCTTGTTAAAACATAATAAAAGTGAGATGTTGAGCAAGATTAAAGAATTCAGTTTGCTGTAAATTATAATGACATAAAAGGGAATAAATTATTGTCAATAAGTGTCCTTTGCATGCTTTGTGGGATAAGTGATTGACACTTGCTCTTTGTTGAAACAAATTTAAATATTTCAGCTATTTGTGTGCTAACAACCTTGATTACATGATGGTATATGTGTCCACATAAGTGCAGTAAACATAACTGAAAATAAATTCTCGATTCTGTCTGTTTCTGAATGTATTTATGTTAGAAGTGTATAGTGGATTGTTATGTTAATGAAATTAGTACGCTGCCAAACACGACTTGCACATTAAGAGTACTAACTCTATTTGTTGGCCTGTTTTGTGTAAGGCGCACTTGAAAAAAGTGTTAACGAAAGCATTGTTTTGGTTTGAAAAGACTACTTTTTACCCCTGTGCTCACTGTCTCTCCCATTACAGCCACTTTCACACGAGCTGGTCCTAAAATGTGATTCTAGTGGCAGTATAGCAAAATCAAGGAGTGAACCTTTAATGCAAAGGCAAATTGCTGAAGCCTATAAGCCTATAGAATATAATTTCACTGCCTGATGATACCACATTTACGAATTTCAAAGCCTTACATTGCAATAAGATTACAATAAGCACATTGCTAATGAGAAGCTAAGAGGTCGTAAAGCTATTAACTACATTACCCATACTGCTGCGGAGTTGTAATGTGCAACATTACAGGCATGTGATTCATCTTGGCACTGTGTAGTATTTAACCTTTCGACAGTTTGCTTATCAGTAGCAATATGCAATTTGTGAGGCTCAGGATTCAACAATTACGAAGGTGATTTTAAATTGCTGTATTGATGGAAGGAACACCCAAAGACAAACTGACTACAAGAAGCAGTCCGGTTTGCTGCCGACCTGAAGTGGCACACTTCCATTATAAGCAAACTTACTTGTTCAAAACCTAAATCTGAGTACTATCTCAGTCCTCTGACAGATTGAGAATGAGTGGAGGGGATTACGCACCCATCAATTTATCTGTTACTTTTTTGATATGTTAATTTGATCTCCAACCACCAAACATGGTGTCCCTTTATTATTTTTATTTTTTTATACAGGGCCTTGAGACGCAGTTTATCTCATCATTAATTAAGTATCATATTTCCCACTATGCCAGCCTGTGCCTAATTAGGATGGGGGAGGGGGGGGTCATTTGGGAGCACTTATTAACCGGAACAGATTTGTTAAAGGAAAGGGAACAAGATAGATATGAAACGCAAGGAATGAGAGAGAGAGAGAGAGAGAGAATGGGACGAGAGAGCCGAAACGCCTCTGGGTTCAGTCGTCCCGCGACGACAAAGCCTCGACTAGCGTGATTGATAACTGCACCAGTCACGGCTAGAGTCAAACTGGGAGAGATGAAGGGAGTAACTGGGGACAGAGGAGGAATCCAGTGAGCACGGAGGAGAAGTTTGGAGGGGGGTGGGGGGCAGGGGAGCAAATGATTGGAGACATATGCTAGCTCTCAAGCAAGATAGAGTTGGACAGGAGAGGCGGGAGAGGTGGGACAAATAGGGAGGGGAGCAGGAGATATGAAAACACAGGGAGGTGGGTGGTGGGGGTAGACGGGTTTGCTGGGACATGGTGGGAGGGGGGGGGGGGGTAGAGATTGATTGCGGCGCTGGGCGGTGTCACACAGACTTTCTTTATCATGGATTCCAACCACCTCCACCCCACCAGTATTTTTAGAAAGCTGGATATGGTGGAGATGGGAGAATGATGGCAGTAGGCTCTGTGTTTGACACGTGTGCGTGTGTTTACGTGTGCACGTACTGTGCATGCAGGCGAAGTTCGGATGAAAAGAATGAGGCCCTTTTTTACTTTACATTTCACAGATGTGAATTTGTGCATTTAACACTGTAACAAAAATATGTAGGCCTATATAGAAATAATCAAAACAAGTGTAGTGTGAGTGTGTGTGTGTGTGTGTGTTGCTTTCGGCAGGCTAAGCCAACCGGGTGACGGTGTCAGATTGGTGGGGTGACACTGTTTCCCATTTCCATAATTCACTGCGACAGAGAGGGTTTGGCTGGGGCGGTAAAACAACAGATGTTTTGCTTGCATGTGACACCGGGGTTCCCGAAAATTCCCAATGGCAGTGTGTGTGTTTGGAGCTGACCTAGCACAAGTTTTGGCAAACAGGAAACAACGGGGGGAACTTAAAGTGTGACAAACTTGCCATCTAAAATGACAGCAATGAGGCAAGGTCTGTTTTAAAACGCATCTAGCTCTTTATTAAGCAGTGTGAGATTTGCTGAAAGCATCTGGCGTTAAGATATCAGATGTAAAACGAAGATACACCTGGAAATCCTGTAGGCCAATTAAAAAAAACTCCTCTTAATCATGTTAAGCAATTAGAAAAATTGGTGCGATTTGTGTGTATTTTATATTCATAATAGAACAAGCATTTCATTTTTTTGTTATCTAAACGTATGCAGATTTGAAATAACTTCTAGTGAACAGGGATTCGTAATGGGGCACTTGTTCAGTGAGTTTTTTCCTCACAAGCAACACTATTATTGGATCTAGACAAAACATAAACTTTATTTGTTTCAGCCATATTATCACTTTGATGCCATGAAAACTTCTGAGAACCATTAAATGTTGAGTGGACTGTCTTTGAAGGCAGGGGCAAATGTTGCTGCTTTGATTGACAGCATTGGCCTTGCCTTAATAGAACATAATTGGGGCAATTTTGAAGGGTCTCTGAAAAATGACCAAATAATAACACATGACTTGACTCGAGCCATGTTTTCTCAAATAATTGTGCAAAAAGCGTCTGGCACACCATTAGTTCCATTTTCACATTAGAATAATAAGCCTTTTGAACTAATAAACTCGCTCAAACGCCAGTGTGTGGGTGGTGAAGACCGTGAAGCGGGAAAATACTCTATGTTCAACCAAGAAAGTAGAGAGGATTTGTAGTTTGACGCCAAAAAGAACAACAACAAAATGCTGTGGTCTAAACACATCTTGTCATCTTTATTTAAATTGCTATGTTTCTCTGACAGCTTCATTTCAAAAGTATGAGAAGTGGCTGCTGTTGCTTTAAAATTGTATCAGGTGTTATACAATTGTAAATGCTAATGAACTGTACAGTTTTTGAAGAGGCACAGGCACAAAAACCTGCCAAAAACTAAAATGTCAAACCGTTTACATAGGGGTAAATTGTCACCTGGACTCCTTAACCTTGTTACTTAGTGTCATGGGATTGTTAAAGTAGAAAATATTCAGATGCTAAGTTTGTACAACACTCACTGTGAAAAATACATAATTTGATTTGTTACAGATGTAATTAGATTTATATGGTGACAAATTGCCACGTAAGACTAATGTTAAGTGCCTGTAATGTGCTGGGCTAATGGTAAAAAGTTTTAATGGTAAAGAGTTGTACTTGCCTTTTCTTTTTGCTTATTAATATGTTCGTTTTTTCAACGTAATCATATCCAGTAGTATCATTATTATTTGGGTGTGGTTTTTTTCCACTGAGAGATTACACCAATATTGCATCTCAAAGGATAATTAAAAATTGTTATTTCAAAGTTATTGCCGTCCATTAAAGTTTGATTAGGGGAACATTAGCCACATTAGGTTTTAATGGCCATAGCCCGTATGATTACAGTCAACAATGTTATGTAGTACAGAAAGCCTATGAAGTAATGAATAATTAAGAGGGCATTAAAAAGGGGTTTTAAATAGAGTAATATTCATAATGTTCGGTTACTTTTTGAGCTCATAAGTATGTGCTATGGGTTTACGCGATTCATAAAATTATATCCAGCGCTACAGAATCTGGACGTGGTGCTGGTAATGCGACAGCTTTTTGTGTTGCTGATAAGGACTGTAAAGCTGGAAAACAGAATTAGCGTGATAGACAGTAAGATTCCTTTGCCATTCCCATTGTCAAATCCAATACTGCTAAATGATAAGCACGTGCTACAACCGCTTTTAAACCATGCATACTATACTTTTCAAAGTGAAAGTACCGCCCCTTTGCATTGTGACAGTCTAATGAAATCGTCAGTCTCGCCTGGCAATCGGCAGATGCAAAATGCTTGTTAGCCAGGTCATTCCTGGCTCTTAGCTAATGTGAAGCTGCTGACCTCCAGAGTTTCTAGCCATCAGTTACTTTCCTTCTCCCACCCCACCTCAACACACATACTGTACATGCACACACACATATAATTAACTGTTTTTCACATTGCTACCATGCACGTGTGCATATTCAGTATAATATCCTCTAATATGATGTCATGTGCAAGTCTAATTAATGCTCACTATGGAGTGAGCCATCCCCAAAAATAATTGAAGACACTAATTTGAAATGGACAACAATAAAAATGTATCACATCTCTAGGTAGGCTATCAAACTGACTCTTGGTAGAAACACCATGCTGTACTGGTGTGTCAAAGGAAAATTATGGTTGAGCTGTTAATAATCAAGATAGGTTTATCAATATGTTTATCTCCGGCAAGTGATAACTTGTTAACGCCACAGCTACTGTTAAACGCAAACATTATAGCCATTTTCATAAAACAGTTTATTGCAGATATTGTGCCATATGTTTTTTGTCCTCTTTCAGTCCCTTTGTGCTTTCTACTGTAAAGGTGTACAATATTCATTGGCAGTGTAAAAATGTATGATAAAACAAAAACAACAATTAATTACTGACATTTCAGGCTAGCTGTGACAGCCACATTTGCACTGGCCTAAAAGCTGCAGTCCCCTTACAGTCATCAGCATTGGAGGAATAATGAACTTTTATCTAGGCCCATAGTGGAGTGTATTATTAATTGTGCCTTCGTTTCTTCCTGATGCTAATAAAGCAACAATGCTCTTCCAAATCACCTGGAAAATTTAGTCCAAGGACAACGGGCGTTGCGTGGAGGAAAGAAAAGGCGGGGCTGTCCATTTTGAGAAACGATGGGACTCAGCAAGCAAGATTAATGTAACTCAGATGGCTTTTAATTAGTGCAGCTGGGCTCATTAATTATCTGCCCGCAACACAAATATTGTTATATTTAGGGAAAGTGTTGATTTATTTGATTTTGTTTGCCAGTGGATGTAGATGAATGAGCTCTCGTTTTGAGTCTTTCCACTGCTAAAATGAATGGAAACAAAGTTTAGTCCTGCCATGTGAGCTGTTCTGAAGTCAACAAATGATACAATGGTGTAATTTCTATTATTAATCTAAAACACCAAAACCTTCACTGAAGGTGTAGTTGGGATACATGAGACACAACTGATTTTTTATCTCACATTTATGTTTTTTGGAAAATGTGATTTAAAAAAAAAATCTCTCTACAACACGTTTTGTATTTGATCATGTGCTGCTCAAAGTGTTTTATGCTGCCAAAAAAACTAATTTAGAAGTATCTTCTGTGTCTGTCAGATAAGCATTTGTGACTGAAACATCATCTTAGAAGTCACATTAAAATAAAAGACAGAAACTTAGCCACTTAATTTGCAAGTGTAATATCATAATATTCAAATAACTTTATACTCTCGCTTACTTTTTCTTTTTCTTCCCAACCCATGCACAACCCCCACCTTTCCCCTTACCCTCCCCCTCCCCCATGACTGCAGTACATTTCTTTGAAACATGCCTCTGCACATGAGGGACAAAAACACAATGGCAAGAGCAGAAATTAAAATTTCATTATTTACTGCACTTGAGTTGGGGCACGCAATTAGTATCTGCAGTGTGTGGCCCAGGGATATTTACTGCTTTGGCCTCTCCTCTGTTCTTTATTGCACTCTCTCTCTCTCCCTCTCTCTCTCTCTCTCTCTCTCTCTCTCTCTCTCTCTCTCTCTCTGTCTCTCATCCCATCTAGTGGACATCGATGCTATCACTTGTTCATTAGCTCTAGTGCTCTTACACAGAGGATAATTATACATTGGTCTGGGGTCTAACGTGAGCATGAAGTCCGAGGCACTGATGAAATGTTAACATGTTGAAATGCAGTCGTTTTTCAGCACTAAAGGAAGCCATTTATGGACTAAGTATAGAATTAATTAAAAGTTTTTTTTATTTTATTTTGTTGTTCAGAAGATCATGTGAGGTCCTCATCATTTCTGCTATAGACCTTAAATGGCAGCATTGCTCAAATGTGACCTCTGAAAATCATGTTCTTTGCCAAAAACAATAGCATCGAAGGTGAAAGCTGGTGTTTTAATGTTAATTTTAAATATTAAACAGTACAGTAGAAGTCACACAACAGTTTCATATAAAAATACACCTTTATTTAACACTTGCATGTTATCAGCCTAATTGTTGAATTAACACATTTTATTAACAAGGATAGCTTTGACAATATTAAAGTATGTGTCCATGTTTGCTGCATACATTGATTTTAAATATACAAATCTGGACATAATATTGGGTTCTAAGTGTATCATGTCAACACCATTGCATGTCAGCATGCAGTCATTGTGAACGGGCTACTGTAACAAAATTAAACAATTCTGGAGTCACTTGCTTTGTGCAATTAAGGACGAAGCTGGAACTGTTAATTTGCTTGATATGCACTTCTCACTATAGCAGTGCAAGCAAAAAACAAAAAGCTACCTATGACAATAACAACAAGATCAACAACCAGAAGTTTCTGTAATATTTCAAGTATTAACAAACACACAGGGACAATATTCCCTTCTCTCTTTCCTCTTCAGTCCTATTTCTTTACGGTTCTTGGACACAATATGCATATGTTCACCAGAGCCTGTCGGATACAAGAGATCAGACGAACTACAGCAGGGGGGATCAAAGAGAGCTATTTGATCTCATAAAATCATATTTAAAAAGCCCCATGCTTCATTCCAAGATGCCGTGTATCGATCGTTTCGAGGAGATG
This sequence comes from Aphredoderus sayanus, assembly GCA_027564795.1. Taxonomy (NCBI): domain Eukaryota; kingdom Metazoa; phylum Chordata; class Actinopteri; order Percopsiformes; family Aphredoderidae; genus Aphredoderus; species Aphredoderus sayanus. Next base: position 884,617 of record JAODUG010000003.1, on the reverse strand, counting down.
TGGAAGAGACTTTTGGCGTTGAATAAAAAATAAATATATTAAACACGGTGCCTGATTTGGATAAGGATATGAACGTGCGGGCTATTAAAATTGCATGACAATTGGCTGGTTTACTTGGGGGCACGGAAGGATAAACAAGAAACGTGTATGTTCGTAATAGCTGATCGGCCCCCTTTCCATTTACTCTTAACCCATTGTGTTACTTCCTCTTTGTTGATGGCACAAAATTCAGTAAGAGTGCAAGACAATAGGCAGGCAATGTATCCGTAAAAATAACCCTGCTGTCAGGAACATGGAGTGGGTTGCCTCTCAAATGCTTTGCAGCTACCTAGGTATAGAGTGATTTGATTATACTGTGCGGGCGGTGCTGTTGTTACCCAGTTTGACTAATAAGTACTTTTCAAACCTGCCTTCCTCCTTTCTATTCAGCAGGAGCGCTAAGGTTTCTGTAGGAGTTAACTTAACCTTCACACGCTGTTATTACTGTCACTTTGCCTTGAAACTCCGCAGAGGGACTAGCTGTGCCTGAGCACTCGTGCACGTGTGCATGTGTTTAAGTTCAAACCTAGTGTTTTTCTTTAATTTATCACAATTACAGGTTGAAGCTCAGTTAAACCTTAAAGTCAGAGGGCAAATCAGGAAATACTGAAATCTGAAATATTTTGTTTCTTAATATGTAATGAGATTTTTTCAATTGTATTATCTAATAATCTTCTGTTACATATTCACATGGCCCTAGTTTTTCTCTTGTACCTTGCAGAGATAATTATTATGAATGACACTGGGGCAACAGTGGAGAAAGGAAGATGGTATTTTATGGTATTGCTGTCCAGCATCAAAACAAGTTAATCAATCGGACACCATAGAAAGGAGAAAGTTACAAACAAAATCAATTCTCCTGTCAATATCACCTTAACCATCTTAAAGCCTAAGTGAAATATACTGTTCCACCAGACTCAAATATGCATGAAAGACTGACTGAATTAGCTCACTGCTCACAACCCTTTCACAGGACTCTCTGAGAAAATATTTCTGGATTGGTGAGATGGTGTAAAACAAAAAGAAATGGAGGACTTTTGTACTAGAAATATGTAGAATTCTCTACACTTTTACGTTTTCAGACAATATGCCTAGATATTTATAAATTATTAATTGAATAATTAAATGAACTTACATTCTCATTACAGTATGCTTCATTATTATTCATGTTTGAAATTCCTTTAGCCTAATTTCATTATACTTCGAGGATGAGAGAAATCGGATTACAGGTTATAGCTTTCTTTGTCGTAATTCCGCCCGTGTCAGAATGTAACGTCACAGTATTCCTGCCGAGTCTCCATTTTCTTTCTTTCTTTCTTCTTTCATTCTTCTTGAACCCTTCCTCTGTCCCTCCCTGTCTGTGGCTCTCCTGCCCTGTCTCTGCGTGGCATTATCCATCCTGTGTGACATCATGCATCTTGCCCTGTGGTGACACAGCCTTGCCCTTGTTAAGTGGCTCCAGCGCTGCTTCTCGTTTACAGGTGAAATCTATTCTCACACACAGGCCTCAAGGGTCCAAGTGGACTGTAACAGAATTTCTCCAGCCCCGCTGGGCCCCGACCACGAAGCTGAGAATAAATGGCCGAGGTGCCAGGGCTGGACAGAAAAATCAATGCCTGTTTATACAGACATGACAGTCGCGGCGCCCGAGCAATTCGCCCGCTCGCTTTTTGCAGACGACGTGTGGAGTTTCTTTTTTTTTCTCTCCTCTCGCCTCCTTTTTCTCTCTCTCTCTCCTCCTGTTCCCTCCATCTGCTGCTGTTTAAACATGCGTCCCTCTTTCTGAGAGGACCAGGTCTATTGGTCACCTGTTGTGTTCCTTCTCAGAGACCGACAACTGTTGACACCCAGGGTCAGGTGTTAATGTAGGCCTATGTTTAACTGGTCAGTTAGCCGCTGCTAAAAAACACTTTTAAGCAGTTATGATAGAGGCAAGTACGTACAATTAGATACTATTATTAAATATAAATAGTCACAGGTATTTGTGCAAAATGTGCCATCAAATAAATCCACCACAAATATCCTACGACTATAATAAATGTTGTTTAATGCAGCGACCAATCACATGACTGTACAGTATACTGTACAATACCTGTAGTGTGATCATATAGAGGCTCATAGATCGATGCAGTGTAGCCTGTATGGTAGTATTTGAGTAGCTTCCAGTTTTAGGCAGGGTATTACACATGCAATATTATTACAGCCATGCTTGACAAATAGGCAGCAGTGTTACCCATGTGTCATCTAATAAAACATTACGAATGATCCTGCTGCCAGTATGGGACATGGTGGATTTATTCTTTCAAATGAATGTCAAATTATTCTTCATGTGATCTGTGGGGTACTTTAGGAATAATCATTAGGGTTGAGGGGAAGTGCAGATAAGTAAGGCTGATACTGGCTGGCATATGTTATCACACAATCAACTGGTGTTGGTTTTTACTTTATGTATTCATTGTATTACAAACAGAACCCTCTTAATTGTGTCATCATTTTATTGAAATGGCTTGCTCTGTATTGTTTAGCATTTTAATAAGAAGTGAACACAAGTAGATGGTGTTATCACAACTATTATTTCCCCGTTTGTTTTAGGCCCCGTGCGGTTTCATGCGTGTTTCATTTGCCATGTCATTCACAACTATTACTGTCTGCCTTTTTTTTATCTTTCAATGATCACTTTTTTTATGTCCACATAAAATCAGCTGGCCCAAATATTTAAATTAAATTATTATAGTTTATCTTGCTGACATTAGTTTGTTGTAGAAAAACACTTTTGTGTGTCATTTCAATCTATTGAAATGTACAGTATGGCTCTGCAAATGACATTAGCTGATGTTATCACAATATTCCTCAGCTGTAGTCCCACTGCTTTTGCACAGCTTCCTGGTGGAAAGTCTCGATTTAGCTTCCTCGAGTAGCGTTTCGCCTTGCTGGCCTCATTGAACCCTTGAGAGACCTTTCACAGCCAGTTTCCACCACCTATTCCCCTGAACGACTATCTATTTCCCTGTCGCCTCTTCCTCCTGAGCACCAGTGCAGTATTTTAATGTGGTGGGCCATTCTGCTTCAGTGCATTGAAAAGTGGGTTAGTGACACAGTTCACAGACACCGCTCTTAAAGGGTTTTAGATCATACTTTTCCTCTTTGAGTAAACCCTGAGTGTGTCAACTTCTCAGACTTCATCAGGACTAGGTTTTAGGCCCTGCTCTGTTACATGTCAATCACAACCATTATGCCCTTTTTCAATATTCATGCAGTGCAGTGCAGCGAGACTAAGGCTTTGGATCACTGTTTTTTGGGAAATAAATAATTTGGAATAATTGTCAAGCGTCAAAGTGAAACACCTTTACCAAGTAAAGACCGCCAGTTAGTTGAATGCGACATAATTATTGTTCTATGGCGGAGTTTCATCTTCTAAACTACGATATAGGTAATTTAGCACCTTTCATATTGGACCTGATCACTCCAAACAATAACCTTCTCTACCTTTAACATAAACCTTTTGTCAAAAACTTTTTGTATATATATATGTATTGACTAGTTTCTATTTAACCCTCCTGATGCCCTTGCAATATTGTCTTGAACAACCAGATGGCACCATATGATTGTGTATGATTGTATGGTTCTTTTTATTGTCATTTCTGTGAGTATTTACTTCTTTATTAATTATTTCTTTATGTATTTTCTTTTTGTGTGCCTTATAACCCTCCTGTTGTCCTCAGGTTTCAAACACACACTTTGTTGTGCCAGCATCATATGTCTGTGTAGAATTAGGGTTAGCGCCCTCTATCTGCCACAAAAAGCTAGTGATTTGGGTCATTTTGACCCAAAGGACATCACAAGGGTTAAAATATACAAGCCTATAACCAGCAAATATCTGAAGCCTTTAGCCGGAAGAATGCGTCAACATCTTTGAGGGCCATTTCAAAATGAAAGCCACCCAAACTCATCAGGTGTAAATAATACAATTGCAGAACATTAGGTTTAACTTCTATTTTGACGAGCGTTGGAGATATAATACATAAATAGTCGAGAGCCATCTTAATGCTTGTCTTCAGTTATCTGCCACAAAGAGATGGTGATATGGGTCAGTTTGACCCGGAGAACATCATAAGGGGTTAAAACAATAATTTACATGTTATTTCAAACTGCATTGCTGAGGGCTAGCATCCTATGTCAACAATTCACCACCTGCCTCTTTGTTGTTTTTATATTTTTTCTAACCGAATCTCATTTACTTTTTGGCCTGCATATTGAGTGACAAATGTTGATGTGCCCATCGTTCAGTTGCAGCCATCCCTGCAGTTAGTTCCTGGTCCTAAAACCTTTGCAGAAACATGGGATTTTACCCGAATATGCAAGTTGTTGGAGATGGTACTTATGTTATGCTATAAAATAAGAAAATAGACCATTCAACATGGGATGTGTTATGGAATGCTTTTGGACTATAGTCAATTGTCACAGCTTGTAGACATTTCATAGAATGGTTTTTATTCTATATGTTCTATCTTAGAAAAAACATTTTGCAAAGCCTGTCAGGTGGTTATTTAATTATGTATTCTTTCTCTGGCCTTTACAAACCAAACATTAACATGACTTTTTCTTCTTTTTGAACTATTCAATATTCTTTCACATACCTCATTGATTTTAATGAAGTTGTATTTGAGTTGATTCCAGCTTAGTATTGCCCAAGTAAGTGTGTGTGTGTGTGTGTGTGGTGGAAGTTATGGTGAGGAGTGTGGGGTAAGGGGGGGAGGGGGTGTTGTTGTGTGCATGTGCTTTGTGCAGGCGATTGTATGAACCTCAGGGGGAGGTAGTATCTTACTTGTAACTCATTCTGATTTATGTCCCCTGTCCAAATAAAACCATAAATCACACAGCCTGCCACACCAGTCACTCTCACAGTGGTGCACCTCAACCAGCGCAGCACTGAGACCTGCACCCCGACGACGGAAACACAATTGATTCCCTCATTGCATCAATTTGTCGCCCATTCCGGTGATATGTTGATAAATCTTAGCACTTTGTCGATTAATTTTCTTGAGCAATGGGCTCGGCAGTGGTGGACACATCAATACACAGAGGCAGTGGAAATATCAGTGACAAAAATTAAGTGATAAAATTAATTACACCCCATCCTGTCTTGTGAAAACATAACTAATGAGGGAGGCAATTATAGTTGCATGTGGTCCCCTTCGGGAGGGAAGGAGGGGTGCTTGATAAAAGACTGCTATGGTAATTAGGCACGTGGGAAAGGAAGATCAGTGGGAAATGGTCATCCCAAATCAAGGTGCATCTGCGTCGGCTTTCAGTCAGTGAAACAACAACCCTTTCAGATCGCCAGATGGAGGAACCGAACAGTGCCTTTCTTTGGCCTTGAAACACTATCCAGGCTTGTGTCCACTTATTTAAATATTAGTTTCTCTGTTATTGAAGATGATTCGTAACTGATATATTTTGTTTTTGCATAAGGTTAATATTGACACTTATGCCGGTAGATGCCACGATACAGTCCAACCCTTATTAAAAACCTCTAAATATTAATGCAAGACTGGTGTGTGTATCAGTTGTTTTGTTTGGTTTATTGCTAATAGACTATTTTAATTACTTGCTAGGCCCTATCATTATATATGTAATAATAATAAATCTTGCAGTGTATATTTCACTTTCAAATTTCACTGTTTTATAAAATCTTAAAGATTTAACTAACTTTGTAAGGTTAAATGTACGGTATAGTTTCCATCTTCTGCCAGGCTGTTCTTTATACTGCTTCAGCTGTAAAACATTGAAGAACACAACAAAGAAGAACTCATATCGTTCATTTTAGGAGAGAAATACAGAAATGAGACTCAGGAAGATTAAGTGGAATCTGCCATTAAGAATATGTGTTTTTAAATATGAATCGCACCACTTCTAGTTGGAAGTTAAATAATTCAGCACCGGGGATGCATTATCAACTTGATGCAAATGTGATATGAGTGGATATGAGGATGTGACTGAGATGATAATTGATATGATAATGGAGGGAAGAGATGGAACAATGGCAACAAATAAAAATTTAAATGTAAATAAATGATTATCTCAACAGAATGACACACGGAAGAAACTTCAGCTGGACAATTTAGTAGTGATGAGTCGTTTGCAAACGATTCTTTAAAAATTAAGATATTTTTTCTGACTCAAAGGACTCATGATTCCTTTGTGTGCAAATTAGTCTTCTGAGTCTTACAGTACCGCCACAGCACAGGTTGCCAAAGAAGCATGACAAACAATATTTTTACCAACACTGAATGTGCTTCCAATACTGTTCTCCCTTTGAATCAGACTGCAGTTTGAGTGAAAACAATCTCCAGTCTTTCATTCATTGTCCACGTGAAAAGATCTGGATCTTTGAGTCTTTAGTTCATTACTCCAGTGACTACTACCGCTAGGGACAGGACTCAAAAGAATCACAGGAGTCTTTGGGTCTTCAGGTCTTTGATTACATGCACCAGCTTGAGCCTAAAGCGAACCCATGGTTCTCCCACTCTGTAAAGTTAACGTTTATCCTTAAAGTTATTTCTTACCAAATGTCAATCTGCAAGTAGCGTAGATGATAATCTGCATTGGTCCACTTAAAATATTTTACATTATAAAATGTAAAATGTTGTAACGGTTGGGGATGTGAACCGGCAATCTTACTGTTACAAGCACAACGCGTACCCTCACATCCGCCGGCATCAACTTCTCCTTTCTCCTGCCTCGTTTCATGTAATGGCAGTTGGCTAACGGCGTCAAAACAAGTGTTAAAGTGGTAATGCCCGCCTCCTGCTTGATTTGATTGGCTGCCTGGGCCAAGTGTGACATTGACAAGCGACGCGACTCTGTGCTGGATAGAATGCATAAATTTTCATGCGCTAGAAAAGCACGAGGCGCAGTGCAAGACAAGAGCATGCCAGGCATGACGTACCATAGGAAAACAATGGTTTCGCCATGGTCTCTGTGTGATCGGGGCCTAGCGGCTACTAATCCGAGGACAATTTCTTTCAATCTTTGACGTGACAGCGACACTCTTTGCTCACATGACACCAGCTTGAGCAACAGAGACTCAAGAGAACTCTTAAGAAGACTCTTAAGACACGTAAAAAGACTTTACACTGAACTGAGATTCAAAGATCCGGCTCCCTCAGAAGACACGAACTTCCCACCACTACAACGTAGCGGCAGACAAGTAAATCGCACTGTTATCAGCTGCCTTCACAAGCCACTTAAACGACTCAAAAGTACACCGTGCAAGTCCCATGCCGGTTGAAACATCCCCCTTTGTTCGAGGACATCAATTCTGAGACAAGACGCAGAATGAAGCGGCTGACGGCTGCCCTCGCTTTCCCTGAATGTCTTTGACACGACCGAGTTTGCGATTCGCCCCCCTCCGATTAGGTTCACAATAAAGGCCAATATCATTAGTGAGATCACAAACTTCTCGCTCCAGACAGGGCTGATGTGGCTCTAAACTCCGCCATACATATCAACTCTTCTGTCTCGTTTTTTTTTTATCTCTCTTCTCCATCAGTCAGCATGGGAATAGAGGAGAAACATAAGGGAACTTGTGTGTGTGTGTGTGTGTGTGTTGTGGGGGTTAGCTCTGTGGATCTGCATAAAAACTGCTCATGTGCAGAAAGCAGCCCCATCTGGAAGGCATCGGACCTAAATGAAGTTGTACAAAACCATTCCATTGATAATAAAGCTAATTTTTATGGCACTGACAAGTATGTAATTATGTGCAGTGATGCTTTTCAGATTTTATCACAGTCAATAAACCACCACGCTAATTTCATTCCTGTTTTGACATATTTACACGGAAATATTCGATTTGGTGGGGGGGGGGAATTAGGAGCCCCTTGAAAGCCGCTGATAGATGGCTTTTAATGATCTGTGACCCCCGGCCTGCAGGCTCATCTGTTTGTCGGCCTGTCGATCTCGCGGGAGATGCGCTTTCTCTCTGACCTCTTTAGACGCAGTGCCAGCTAGACAGTGGTGCCCAATAAGCCCTGAACATTGGCCCTTTATTTCTCTCCACCATCCCCCAGTCGCCCAGTCCGTCAAGACGGCTGATCTGAAAGGATTAAGAGGCAGTGTCACTTTTTATCTGTTATTTAAACATCACGCTTTCACATTTATCCGCACTTCGGCTGACCATGCTCGCGAGTGGAAATGCCACAGTCCCACTTATTCATTATTTATGAAGCTCCTTGACACCGTTGTTACTTTTTACTTCTATATGACCCCCTCCCCCCGTCCCTCCCCCAGCACCCCCCTCAGTTTCATGGCCCCGACATCCCCCGTCCCAAACTCCTAAGAGGAAAGAGAGCTCATCTAATCTCGTGGACGGTCTACGTCTCCGGCTTAGTGGTGCAGATAGAGTACAGCTGGCCTCATTCTATTGAGAGAACGCCACAGGGGTCACTAGTGATGACAAGGTCCATTTAAGGCAGGTGGGAATTGGTGGTAGAAGTGGAAATTGCCCCCCCCCTCCCCCCACTAGTGCAGTTAAGCACAGAGACTGACTTTCTGTGTAAGGGGGGGGGGGGTTGGTGTCATAAAAAAAGTCCATCAAAGGCTGTAGTAATTACCCGGGAAATTGGCAGTGAAATTGAAAAAGTTGCGCCGACTAAGACTTCCCACATCTGCCCCAGCCTTAACGTTCCTTTTGTGACAGAACTCCTTGATAGTAAAAAAAAAAAAAAGAAAAAAGAAATGTCCTCGACAACTGACTGAACACATGGCCAAATGCACGACGAATCATTTTAATGGTCACACCTGGTCACACCAAGTCATTTTCATTGATTATTTTCAAACAGGTTGGCTTGCTCAACATTATAATGCACAGGTGAAGAGGTATTTTGTGTTGCTTTTTCAACAGAACCAGGTAACAGAGTATCGCCAACAGTAACACTGTACAGGCTATTCACATGCAATGATGTATTACTGTAAGCATGAGCCACCTCATATTTAAAGACATTTTGATTTTGACAGAACAATTTCTATTCTTCAATTTTATAATGAAAACAACTTAAACCTAAATCTTAATTTTGAACCTAAACCGTATATGTTAAAGCAGTATATTTGAATACTTAACATTTGACCAAATCTTTAACACTATAATCTGGACAGTTACACGCCTTAAACCCATTGTTGAAAAGAAGGACACATAAGTACATTATTATGCAGCTTGTCAATAGCAATGAAATAGAAACATGTTCAGGAACAGCCATGCGCGAGGAGTCTGCATTGTTCTGCTCATTTTAATGCCAATTTCCATAATCAAGATGAAACCCCACACTGCCAAAACTGGCATCATACGGACGTTCGCCGATGAGTGATTGATTGAATATGAAATAATGAGGGTTTTCTGGTGCTCTGCTGGTCATCTAAAATTCTGAATACAAATCAAATGGAAATTTTATGCAATGAGATGTATTAATGGGATTCTGGGAGTGTTCTAAAGTCTTAATGTACAGCAATAAGCAACGTAGGTCAGCTAAGGGAGATGAACAGTTGTTGCGTATGATAAGCCATTTCAGTGCATTACTGTCAAAACAATGCATGTCTATCTGTATACAGTTCTTAGCTCATATGCGGTTACTATTACGAGACCATAAGTCTATATATATGACCAACTTTTTGAGTTCAACATTTGCCAACTGAGGTTGATTTAAACTATGCAAATAACAGTATGTGTTTAAACATACTATAGGCATAGTATGTTTATATAGGCATGGCAAGGCTATGCATCAAATGATTCATGCAACTTTACCGTGGGGGGCCGGTGGGGGAGAGTCAACGGAAGTTACAGTACTGTAAGTTGCTTAATAACGACTAGGCTGTAGTTAGGACACTGAATAAAAACATGTTGTCATCTGTCATGCAATTTGACAAAAATGTACAATATTCTGCGAACATTTTTGTTTAGTTAGAGGCCTCAAGCGGCATTTGCCTTTATAAAGACATGGGTGTTAAAGGACTAGGTCACTGTGCTTGGTTTACTCCACTGATGCTAAGTGATATTTACAGGTTGTGGCCAACGAAATCGCATATTAGAAGCCCAATTAACATTTTTGTTGCCTAGGGCGTTGTGAAGAAGAGCTCAGCTGGTATGGCAGGCTACTGTCGGCTTACCATGTTGTGCAGAGATTGAAATTTAACATGGACGGACCAGACAAACTGTCACCACGTGACCAGTGTCCTCGTTAATGTGTCTGCAATTATTTAAATTCCATTTAAAGGCCCATCTCAGCAATTAAATTGAGTGAGGTGGAATAATATTGTTTTGATTTAACAAATGGGGTGTCAGTTGTTAACCAGCTTCTGCCTTCAGGAGGTGTGGTCACGTGATCTGCCACAGAATAGAGATGCACCTTGAGAAAGCATCCCTATTTAATAAAAAAGAAGTGTAATACAATATACCTCCATTTTGTGGTTTCATAATAAATGCACAAGGACATACTGTAACAGATGACGTTGAACAGATTTCTTTTGAAGATGTTTATCACTACATTTGCTTTCATGTAACAGCATATAAGAACTTCTTGTTGTTAGAATGTTTTATTTTTTAACAGAAAAACATATGCTGAACACAGGTATTTATCTTTTTCCATAAGAAGTGATGCTGCAGTGCTACCCTATTTGAGAAGTTTGAGAAGTAGGCCTAGAAGCTTGGCAAAAATATAGACAGCCATAGATTGATAAAATATTGTGATGAAACAATGTCTTTTCCCCTCTCAATATATGATGCTGCATTTTGTAGCAACCTTTTCCCTCCTAACCATGATGGCCTGTTTCTCTGATAGCCGGAAGGCAGGGAAATCCCTGTGTACTCCTTAACCATCCATGAAATTTCCATATAAACACGTTTAATTTTTGTTAAAATAACTTTTAATGAAATTTTAGTCTAAATCACAAACTCAATCTTATGATTTGCTAGTTTGCTACATTTTAAACATAGCTGAATGATCTCAAATTGGTGTCTGTGGCCTTTCTCATCAACTAGTTTTCAGCTTCCTTACCTCCTTATTAATATCTTTACTTTACTAGTCTGCTCAGTCAGCCCAAGTAATATTTCTAAGTGCGTCTGCTCTTTATGATACTCATGTAGGCTGACTCTTAAATTGTGTCTTTTATGAGTGTCATGATTATAACATCTCCATTTGTGAGCCGTCTGTGTGCAAATGTTCACAGCAAACATACTCAAAGAAGAATGGCCAATTTTATAATTTTGTAATTTGATATTTGTAGACAACTAAAATCAATTAATCAGATCCAGTCCAGTTATTGTACATAGTTCCACAAATTCTTGAGATAAATGTGAAAGTAATGTAACAAGTTTCCAATTGAACAAAAAAGGGCTTTAATATGAAATTAAAATGATCCATAATGGTAAGAAAAGATTTACTAGATAGATATTGCATTAACCTGCATATGATTGCATGCTGTCAAGATAGCAGTTGGACGTCCTGGTGAGAAGCAAATGGTTTATGATGGCCATCCAGGATTTTTCCCTCTTTGAAAAGCCCAGATCAAATGGGCTCACTTTTGTCAGATAGTGAGCTTGGGTGAGTTCCCCACATGAACAGACGATTGATTGACAGTTTAGACACACGCTAGCTTTTTAATTTCCATAGCTCGCTTCGAATTAAACCTCCACCTGGGATGAAAGCATAGGCTACCCTGCACTGGGAAATCCCAAATAGTAGGAAATGGACATTTTGATTAGTTGCGAGCGAGGGATTTTTATTCGGCTCAATCTCCAACTCCTGCTGATGGTTGCCATTTTTTTAAAGCAGATAAAATACAGATGACAATTTTTTAGGGATTTTTCAGTCTTAGTCAAACTGACAGGAATGAATGATTTTGAAAAAGTAGTACCATTTTGCATGGCTCTTACAAGTCTTGTAGATTATGGAATTATATGGAATGCTTGATGATGGAAGGTTCTGTTGGTACTTCTAAAAACTCATGCAAGTAATATAAATATAGTTATACTGTAGGACAAAAATGTAATCCAAATACTGTGCTTTGCTGTCTAAATGTACAAATTGATTTTAATATTTCC
>JAODUG010000003.1:834565-872387 GCA_027564795.1 Aphredoderus sayanus | reverse complement strand
AGCATTCACTGCCTTATCTCTTTGCTCTCTGTTTTTCACAGTCTTCCTGGTCTCTCCATCTACGTGTCCTAGGCTATTTATTTCTCGCTCTTATGCTTTTCTCTATATTTTATTCCAAATAGTGACATGTTATAGTGTTTGAAAATCAGTTCAGACAAAAACTTAAACTTAAACTTAGATATTATTGGTGTAAAGACCTGTCTGCAGAGCATTATAATAGTTTATAATACTGTACAGTAGCCTACTGTAAGTTTATTGACTGTTATTACATGTTGTATATGGTGTCTATGGTAATTGTCCGATATTTTAGAAATCCATCCATCCATCTTCAACCGCTTATCCGAAATATTAAAAAATAATGATGGTACATTATTGCTGTTGTCCAAAACACATGACTTTTATAATGATATATTTGAAAATTTAATTTGAATTACATCCATTCTATTGAAATGTCAGATATTTGCATAGTCCCTTGAACTGTTGTGTGATAATGCATATTATTGAAAATGGGACAAGATTTTATTTAATCCCATTTCCATAACACCCATGAAAAATAAGTGTTTGTTTGATCCTGTAAAAAGCATCATTAGAAGTTCACAGAAAATGCACAGATATTCCAAACAGAATATGCTGCACTGACAATGTATGTTATGTCCGTGGGCTTTCAAGAAAAATGTAAGAAGCTATTATTTTTAAATTAGGCACCATTTGGCACCAAATAATCCAAAATATTTCATAAATGGTATAGCCTATTTATATCAGTGGTATTATATATTTGAGCTACTGTTAAGTTGCTGCTGTTGTCTATTGCTATGGAGACTCATTAGGAAAATGTGTGAAATGTATTTACTGTCAGTACACTTGTCACAGGCTGTAGTGACATTGCTGTTTTAATGTCATATTTCACAACACACCCCCTGACAAAGGCAGAGAGACGCTGTGATTTTTTTCATCATAAAATATCGTAGGATGTAGTGTGTGCTGGCATTCTTTCATTTTTCATTTCCTTATGTAAACATAGTCGCGTTAAAGGCATATCACTTCACTTGGGCGCTAGAGTAAATTTCTTTCCTTTCATGCCAAGGTTCCCTGAAACTCCAGGCAAGAGTGACACGTTCACAGTGCAGCTATAGCAGACAGTGGGAGCTAAACCACCAAGGCACCTTTGATGAAGAGAGCTAAAGAGTCTTTGATGTTGCGTTGGTATATGAGGCTCATTCCAGCTGTTGTGTGTCCCCCTCCCCCCACCCCCGTTACAGCTTCTCCCACCAAATTAGAAATGGCACCTGTACACCTTGAGCATTCTTTAACAATCAGCATCTACTGTTTTCCTGTTGTTTGCCTAACACCATATTTGCTTCATTATGTTCAGTTCCTAGTAAGACCAGTGGAAGTGAGGCGCATTCCTTCTTGTAGAAAAACATAAGCAGCAGTGCATAGCAGCCTTACGTCAAGGCGTGGTGTCTATCTATGTACCTCACGCTCTTAACTCATCCACAATAATATGAAAGCTCTTGGTTGCGACAAACTACATACAGCAAAAGCCACACCACCATTACCGTATATTTGAATGGTGAATCTAAAGCAAATTGGACAAAATACATGCATGCAGACACACGTGTATCTCGTTAGTTAATATAGGTATTTGGGTACGCCTTACTGTTGACCCAATTCCTTGACCACTTATTTATTTCTTTAATATGATATACAGCATTTTGTTCATGATGGATTTGTAATTTGCACCCATGTCCAGTAGGTCTATTGGTTTAGCCAGGTTTAATATAGTTTTAATTTTCATGGTACTATTGATGAAATATAAGGACATTTTACATAATCCTTACTACAGTGTACAACACTATAACATAAGGGAGTCAAACGCTTGGTCTTTTATGTTTTCAGGTGGGCCAGCATATGATGAAACCATTACAGAAGCCGAGTGCTATCAGGTAACAGCTGTCCGGCTCTAATCTTTTTATGAGCGATATGCTGTTTTTAATGAAAGCCCTCGCAGCTCTCTACAATCAGCTATCCACATCTGAGCTTATATTTCATCCTGCTGTTGTGATGTCATCACCGGGCGCAGGCACAATACATAATTCCCTGTGTTATGACAAACTGTGGCCCCGGGCCATAGGAACTATATGAACGCTTTTGGGCCTGTGTCAAGTCCACGCCGCTTGTGCTAGTATAATTGCTTTCGGCTTGTTTGTGAATCATATAAAATAAGGGCTGGCATTCGAGCAACAAATAGGTCATGGCTATTTGAATAAAATGTGAAGAAGTCAAATGAATGGGTTTTATAGCTTTTTACATGCCCGTACCATTTTGACTCCTCTTTCACATTCTTCATGTTCATCTCCATCCAAAACATAATAAGAAATAGGTTTGGGTGGTAGCCACTGTACAGTAGGTAATTTTTGTTCCCAGTGGTAAATTAAGTTTTCAGAGTTGGGTGCTTTACGATATTCACGTTTGCCACTGAGTTTCTCTTCGCCTGTGTGCTTTTAAACATATTGAACTTACCTTAAGGTTACATGCATTGTGTTATATTCCAGGGGTTTGCTCGGTTAACTAGTGTTGACTGGTTATTAGGAGGTTCTCATGGAGAGGGCTCCACTTGTGTATGCCCCCTCGCCTCCCAGGTGAACCAAGCATAACTTGCTAATAAAACTAATGAAAATCACATCTTCAGATTGAGAAATCTTTAATGTCCATAAAGGCAATTCTTGCTGCAGCATTAGAACAATGATAGAAACCCGTAAATGACACACACATAAACATCCATCAGTACAAGACGGTGTGAATAAACTTATACAGTATGACCACGTAGGCTATATCATATAAATTTGTCTGACACATTTAATCAGTGCCCAGGGTTGTTTTACATGATTGGGAAGTGAGGCAGCGTGGAGCTGCATGCGTATTTAACAATAATTTTCCAGGATTAGTCCAAAATAGGCATTACCAGATGGTTATCTCACAGATAAGTCATTTGTATTTCCAAAAGAAAAAACACTATATTGCCATGTATGCAATTACCATGATAGATCTTGGCCCTATTCCTACTAAGATTACAGATTTAGACTCATTGAACACATACTGTAAGGCTTATTAAGTACTCTCTCTGGCTTCTGTAGTGGGCTACCCCAAGCGACCCCCAACTCTATCTCTGAGCCCAAAATCTTTATCTGCTACATGATGCATGAAACTGCATTGTCTTCTCATACAACTTTACATGACCCCTGACTCTGTCTGCACAGATGCAATATGACCTTGATGCCACCATCCATTCTAGACTGTAGAGGTGATTCAATGAATTTTTATTACTTTGGGGCAGAGAAGGGGGTAGACTTAGTTTGTCTTTGTCTGTCAGTTCTCATCTACAGTATTGGTTTGCATCATAAAACTAAAAATGTCTTTATTGTTGTTCAAAATGTGGTAGGTGGAGGTCCTAAAATTTGCATCATCTGGCTTCTTGGGGCTAAACGGTGTGAGATCCGAAAAAAGTAGTACTTTAATGAATAGGTCAAGGTAGTTGTTAATTTGCAAGCAAGGTTATGTACTTTACTACTTAAGCTACGATGGGTTTCAGGAGGTGAAAATAATGTACTTGGGTACTACCAACAAAAACCTGCTCTAAAGTCAATGGCGTGGTGCATTATAAAGATAGTAGTGCATATGGCGGGTGCAGAACAAGTGTACACTTGTTACACACACGGGGAAGTACAGCAGTTCCCAAACAATTAATAGAATACAAATATTATTAGTGTGTAGCCTAAATCAACATAGTTCAGGGATTTTGGTGGAATCTCGCTGTTTTTCCATTTATTTTAAGTAGTAAGCATAGCCTACTTATTTAACAGTTACATGACCTGTAAACAGCCGGACTGAAGTTTTATTGACCGACTTGTGAATCAAAATACCTCTCCTGTAAGTATGCGGATCTTGACGCAGTTAGCCAGCGCAGTGTCCCAGACTTTATGTATGTGGTCTGTGCAAGACTACCTCTGCACAGACCACAGAGCAACATTCTGTGTACCGCAGAGGATATTAAAGCCCTGTAGAGAACGAAAATAAAGATAGAAAATACAACACACAAAATAATGCAAGCGTGTGATAATCATGACCCATGTCTCATTTATTCACCTGAAATGTGTGTTGGCTAAATGATCTCTGACTCTGATTTTTGGTCTGATTATGGATGTACTGTACGCTAGCTCTTCATCTGCATCTTTATCACAACCACCGCCACTATCATCTTCTCATCGCCATTATTATATTTTTTTGATGTGTGGATAGAATATCTGTCAGTCTACACAACAGAGAAACACTTTTGTCTTCTTCTGCCTTACTCCACTTTTTCCCTCAGGAGCCTCTCAAATTGTCAATGCCAGCCAACAACTGCATGTTCCCCTGGGGGAGTCTAAATATCCAGGGAATCAAGCGTCATTTAGCCCATAAGAGACGCTTTCTTTCCCTGGCACTCTGTTTGTACTTCTATTTCTGCTATCTCTCTCTCTAACACAAGTATCCCATCACTCTTTAGGTCTACTGATTCACTCACCTTTCAACTGATTGTTTATACAATTTACTTTAAAACTGATATCTGCAATTTTTCAGCTTTATTTGTTTGCATGCTCATGCAAACTGAGCATGTTGCTTTCATTTTCTCCATTTGCCTGCTGTAACCCCAGTCTAATTGGTCAGTTGGATCTTTTTTATAGAAGTGTATTAGTAGGGTAGCTCTGCAACACCAGTAAAGATAAAACAATTTAAGCAACCTAGCAAACAGTCATTGCTGGTGGATTGCATCTACAGTATATTAAGTACAATGCAAATTAATGTTATGAGCTACGTATGTTTTCCATATTGTGAAACCTCTTTGAAAAGGCTACATAGCATTCAAATAAGGGGATAAGTGTTCTATTCTGCCATGGAGACCACTATAAGTGGAGCCATTTTGTTTTGGTGACGTCAAAAGCAAGCATTCTACATTCACAGCCATATTAGCCAAAAGCCACTTTTCCAAGATACAGTAGTTGCCAGTGTACAGTATTTTTGTACTATATTAAATTTAGGATAATATATCTGTCAGAGAAAGCACACTGTCCGTTGTTGCACTGCAATTCTTATCGTATTTCTTTTAAACCATGATGCCCTTAAAAATATCGTATTTGGCCAACCCGCGACGCCATTTGATTGTGTATGATTTTGTGTATTTTTTTAATTGCATTGCTGTGTATTTATTTATTAATAATTTCTTTGTGTGTTTATGTATTTGTGTTGTTTTTTCGTGCCTTTTAACCCTCCTGTTGTCCTCTGGTTTCAAACACACACCTTGTTGTGCCAGCAGTGCACAGCATACGTCTGTGTAAGCTGTAGAAATAGGTTTAGCACCTTCCATCTGCCACAAAGAGCTAGTGATTTGGGTCATTTTGACCCGAAGGACATCACAAGGGTTAAAATATACAAGCCTATAACCAGCAAATATCTGAAGCCTTTAGCCGGAAGTATGCGTCAACATCTTTGAGGGCCATTTCAAAATTAAAGCCACCCAAACTCAATTGCAGAACATTAGGTTTAACTTCTATTTTGACGAGCGGTGGAGATATATTACATAAATAGTCGAGAGTCATCTTAATGGTTGTCTTCAGTTTTCAATGGAGCGAATGGGGTTGTTGCTTCTCTATATCTTAAAGTTCTCTGGTTCAAATACTTCAGTCCCTAAGTCTCAAAATCTCTTTGTAAGCATGCCATTGATTCTCTAGCATGTTCGCAGAATCTCAGTTTTAGCAGATTTTTGGTTCTTTACATTTTATTGTGAAATACATTCCTCTTAAGTGTATCTTGACAAAATATATATTTACATTTTGGTTCCTTGGAAAACTTAACGTTACTTTCACAACATTTCTTCCACACTTCTTTTTTAATTGCTTTCACTTACTTGCATTTGGAGTATGGTAATACTGTATCTCTGCTTTCTGAATAATAATAAATAAACTATTTGTGTGACACTTATCGAAGAACACCTCCGAGTGCCTAAATGGAGTCAAGCAGGCTGCTTTGCATACGACTTTGAAGAGAGACACTGGACTGTCGTTCTGCTGTATAATTTGAGTCACACATTTCTCAGTTAAACGTCTACACTCTTAAATAGACAGGAAACTGGGAATTGCGTGTACCGTATATCCTTTACAAAATCAATGCAGCAACATAAAGAAAGCTAAGCCAGTATTAATTGTCTGTTTGCCACATTAAATTTCTTTGTTTAGCAGGAAAATAGTTTTAATACTGTAGGCTCAGGTGTCAGGTTGACTAATTAATACTTGCTGATATCTTCTTCTGTATGAGTGTATCTCTCAGTCTGCCCTTGGCATGCCAAGAACATCTCTGTGACGTTAGCTGTACAATCAAGTAGAAATTGAAAGTGCTGCCATTTGTAGGAGAATAAGTGAACCTTCTTTCTAAGGTCACATTGGAGCATGTGTTCCTCACACATCAGGGCCATTGTGTTTTAGGAATGAAACCGTTTATATCCTCACCTTGCTAGCGGTCCCCAAACAGATACATTGTAAAAGTGTCACGGATGACAGGCATAAACGACTAGTGCAACATGATCCACTTTGTTGTGTGTCTGTGCGGGGACATGTGTGTGTGTGTGCGCGTGTGTGTGTTTCTCCGCCGTGCTTGTTAGAACTATACTTGTGAGAACCACTTTTATCCTCGAGTATGAGTGTGAGCATTTTGATTGTTCTTCACAAAATGCTGTTAAACATGGTCCTGTTAAGGTTTAACAAGGGAGCCGCTGTATTTTAAGGCTGGTGTTAAGGGTCAAGTTATTGAGATTAGGAAGACAGGTTAGGTGTGTGCGTGTGTCATTGAAATATATAGAATTGTGTGTGCGTGGTAATGGTAGGCATTTGGCTGCATGTGTGGTTGTTTGGAGGCATCAAACATTTACTGGAGGAAAAACAGTCTGAGTAGTTATACATACAGTAGTGTTTTAATGCATATGCATACTGTACAATATATAATAGTGATAAATTGATGAGAGTCAGAAATTGGTTAGTCAACAAGAGGTACAGCAATATGGGGAGAGAGTGAGAGAGCAAAAGAATGAGAGAGAGAGAGAGAGCAACAGCTGTCAACATGTGATGGCTTAATTTCTTGACAAGCTTGGCACTGAGCAGCCATTTGGAGACTAAGGGAGATACTGGCTGATGAGAAACTGCCACTGCGTTTTAATTGACGCTAGAAGAGGGCATACGGAGTGTGTCTACATGTGAAAGAAAGACAGGAGGAAGACAGGAAGGTATATTTGGAAATGGAAATGGAACCTGTTCTAGTGCATGTGTATCTCCTGTTTTATTTCTCCACTTGAATTTGTGTGTGTATGTGTGTTGTCAAGTGCTGTCATGCAGTGACCTGCAGCGTATTTTGATAGGCTTCATAGTGTTACAAAAAATCAGTTGCGTTACGCTATATTTTGACAGAACAAAATAAACACATCTCTTAAAGATTCAAACCACACTACAGTAGGTTCAGGAGTCAAGAAGTTTAAGCTGAAGGCCATCATACATACAGTATGTACAGTATGGTAACAAACTGGATCATATCTGGATTTAATCCCCAAACAAGCATCCATCTTGATATCAGTTACAGTTCATTCTAATAATTATCTAATTATTATACGTAAACCAGCAGGTCTCAATCCATTTGAACCACAACCACTAAAACAAAGATTTAGCTCCCCCTGTGGACAAAGGCATGAACGTAAATGTGAACTACATAATTGCTGTACCAATGCTGGTTACACATAAGTATTGGACAAGACAATGTTATTGTATTAACTCTGCGGGTGAAAAGATCATTTTTTTAGATTAAATATTAAATATAAAATATAATACGAATTACACTCAAAACTAATAATGATATTATAAATGTATTTTATTTTTCATTAATTTAAACTTGTAAGCATCAGTGTGTCCTGGTCCTTACTCTTAGTCCCACATTGACACCCTTAATTAAAAGCCTAATATGATTCTATTTTGACAGACCACCTCAAGCCAAATATTCCACTTTAGTTGGTGTTGCACTTTTTTCACAGGCTCTGACTTGATTGGGAGTGGCAGGATTATATCAGACATGACTTGATACAATCCAGAAATAGGTATTTCCAGGAGGGTGATTTTAAAATAACATAAATAACATGATTTTAGAATTTGCCCTCCCTTCTCATGTCCCACAACATGAGGTTTACTAGGGGACCTTTACATTGGGTAAAAGGGAGTGCACCTGTTTTATAATAAAGCCGATAGGCTTCTCAAGATGATGAATTGTCCTTACATTGTCATATATTCAGTCATGTATCCACAATAACTGGGTGCAAGTCAGCATAGGCTACGCTGTGCTTGGCTCCAAACTGAAGCTCAACACATACAGTATATTTGGCTGGTCAAGGTTGCAGTGGCCGTAGTAGTGTCCTCTAAGGCTTATCTTCTTTCAATCCCTGTATCGCAACTGACAGGGAGAAAATAGCCATATTCCATGTACAGTAGGGTTGTGAGACAAAGGCTCACACACACACACACACACATATACACATACACAGAAGCAAACCCAGACACAAACAGTCACCTACACCAATCTACTTCCTCCTGAGATATAGATAACCCCAGAAACCACAGGTAACACATAAACAAATCACAAGAAGTTCACTTTATCAGCGGCCAAACGAGACCTGGCAACCTGTCTACTCCCTATCGTTAATCGTTCTCTCTCTCTCCCTCTCTCTCTCTGTCTGTCTCTCTCACTAGCCTCTGTATGTTTATCCCCTTTTCTTTCCACCTTCCTTTCCTCAGTCTTCCCTCCCTCTTTCCTTGAAGCCAGCAATTTAATAACCTCAAGTGCTGTCAGAGGCAGCGTTGAAAAATGGCTTCTATAAAACATAACGGCCTTAATCAGAGCGTGCCCAGGATTCTCCTTGCTGGCTCTGAACCCACCCCCACCCCCCACTCATCCCCGCCCAATCCCCGCCTCTAATGAATTAATGTTGAAATATGCACGGGCTCAGTAGTCATTAGATGCACGCCGTGAGACGTGATTTAAGATGGCCGCCTCTCCCATAGGGCTGCCAGGGAGGAGAGAACAGGACGGGCCTGACTTACCGGACAGTATGTGTCTTGCCCCACTGGGCGAGAGTACACAGTTATATGTACCACACCTCACTCTCCATTGTAATTCACTATTCTGGTGTTTTGTTTCGTTTGAAGAACAAATTGCTAAGGTTCTTTTTGTGAACCAGCAGAGGTCGTGCTGCCTGTTGTTCACCAGGAGCGTTTGCATTCACCCATTTTTAGGGATTTGTTATATACTGTATGAGTTTTGTTTGAAGAACAAGTAGCACATTTGTTTGAGCAACAAGCAAAACACATGGTCATGGATTTACAGTATATTCATTATTATTCATTCACAGCACATAAACATCACCTCGAAAGCAGCTGATATTGACTTGAATAAATAACACAACAGACAGCCCACAACATTGTGAAGTTACTGCATTATACTGTACAGAAACTTCCCAAAGATTGGAACGTACAGTAGCGCTCTTTCTGCCATGTTGGCATGGTTGGAATGTGATATTGTTACATGTTACACGGAATTTATTTGATCTCCATTACTTATTCTGAATAATGTACAAGCACTGATATCACATTGTTTTATACTTGAATTTAAAATAAATAAATTAAACAAACAAATAAATAAATAAATAAAAAGTTAACATCAAAGTGAAGGCGGCGTAAAGAAAATTTGAACATTTTTGACAATATTCCATTACTGCCAGGCAGGTCTATAATCTATTTCCTTTGAGACTTCTCTCTTAAGTTGAGATCACACAATTACGAGAGCTCTTCAATCTGACGGAGGGGTGGAAATTAATTAATAAATAAACACTGCATTTTTACATTCATCAACATGCAGTAAGAATAGCTCTAATTATCACAGGTGAATTAACACTTTCATTTTGTGTCAAAAAATTAATTGTATCCCTTAGCAGCTATTCCCGGGGGAAGTAAAAAAAAAAAAAAAAAAAAAGAGAATAGGGTGCATAGAATAAAGAAGAGGAAGAAAGAGCTGTGTAGACCACCAGGAGTGCTAATTGCTGCTTTCAAAGCCTTGCATCAGTGTTGCTGTTTTTCCACGAGAGCGTATAATGTCCCGTGGAGGGATGCTGTAGGTAGAAGCATCTTGCAAACACACAGATGTCAAGACCTGATCCACAAGACCTGACAACAGTGTTCTGTTGACAGAACAGCAGGTGCTCACTGTAAACTGCGTTGTTGTAATGTATTATCCAACTAGATTACTGTATCCATCTAGATCCTTGAAACATGTACACTTTATTGTGTGCATTACATACGCCCCAATACTAAATGTGTACAGTATCTAGATGCCATTATTAGCTATATTCAAGGTTTCCTGTCCGTGTCAATGAAACCACTCCAACTCGGACCCAATAACAGAGAGGGTGGGAGGCATAGACAGTAAGCATAAGCAATGTCTTTACGACACAAGGTTGGGTACGGGCAGGAGTCAAAAACCATGGTAATCCACAAAACACTGGCAAAAGCATATGAGGGCAAAGCAGAGGCAAAATTCAGTGAGATGATGTGATAATGCAACACACGACAAGGTAGAAAAGCAAAGGGGCTAGAGGCATCCACGGGTGTCTAGTAACACTGGTAGCAATCAAAGGTAGGCTTGGCTGGAGGCAAAACTCACCAACTCGGCAGACACAAACAGGAAATACGAGGTACAGTACAAACACAGAGAAACACAGGTGACACAAATCAAACACCGGTGAACCAAAGCAGACAGTCAGGAGTGAATAAAACGAAGGAGCTGGATCCCAGGATGGCGAAAGCCAACTTGTTATGGACACTGCATAGTTACTAGTCATTGTTCTTCTGGATTTAAATGCCGAGAATGGATGCCCTGCCCTGTCCCTAAGTGTCTGGCATTCCTCCCTACTCCTCCCCTTAAAGCGTTCCCTAGCTGGTGCTGTTCTCTACCGCTCCCTCTACACTTGCACAGTGGTTTTTCAGTCATAGTGAACTGGGGAGGAAATGTGTTGGGTCTAGATGTGCTATAACACAGGAGGGGAGTTTATAGCTTTGAATCGCAGCCAATGACTAAACCTACATCACTCTGTTTGTGTATTTAGGTCACAGAAGGGTAAAACCATAGCATTTTACGGTGTTTGCAACAGATAACATTAAAGTCACCGGTCGGGACAGCGGTATTGACGAGTGCTCTGGCCTTTCCCCGGCGTCAAATAACAGTTGTGTGAATGAACACATGTAAAACCAGCCGCTGAGACCTATGGTGCCGTTTGTAGGACAGATAGATGGGAGTTGACGATACAGGCCTGCGCTGACAAATAACGCTCCTGAATGATAACTGCACTGTCTGCCGTTTCGCCGCACTCTCTCATACCATATCAAACCTTTCATCTGTCCTGGCCACTCTCTTTTCCATCTCCCCTGCTCGCCCTGCTGAGAATCTGTCTCCCATTAGGCTGATAGTTGCCGGTCTCATCTGTATCGCGTCGGCTCACGGTCCCCACAGGAGCGGCATGCAGTTGCTTGCTTAAGGATTCAGGAGCCGCAGCCCCTTTCTGCTCACCCACGCCATGGATCAAAGTGACGCCTGCATCAGCATCAGCACATTATGAACTATGGCCACCTGCCACAGCAGACGCATGCTTCCCTCTGTGTAGTAACACAAGGACTATATACAGGGGTCTGGTGAGGCTCTGCCCGCTGACAGCTTATTCGCCCCCTTATCGCCTCTGCGGTGTGCGTGTGCGTGCGTGTGTGTGTGTGCATGCGTGTGGGGAACGTGCACGGGAAGACTGCAGTTAGAGTTGGGCAGGTTGGAGGTGGGGCGATGGCGTCATAGCCCTATAGCGCTGGCTCCTTTGATTACATCTTCACCGTATACTGTGTGTGCGTATCTTCATTGTGAGTCGAAAGCTTTATGAGAGCTCTGGGTTTACTTTATTAAGAATAAAAGCTGTATGTTTTTCATTATGTTTTAAGTTCCATTGCATTTCTTTTGATGTTTGTTTTGACTTATTTATTCTGTACAATTATCCATGTGGAATAGAAATGGTGCTATATTGGACATTAGTTAACAGTTACAAGGTAGCCTAACTAACATAATGTAACATATGTAAGTTTATTTCACTTGTATTTAATTCACTAGATGCTATCCCCATATAAGAATTATTTGTACCAGGGTTGTCTTCATTATATATACAGATGTAATATCCAGATGACTTTCGAATAACTATATTAAACTATTAATTTTAGACAGTTTAATTTAAAAGCATACCGTGTTAAAAGGAAACCTTCATTGCTAACATAAATTGTGGCGTTAGCTTAATGGGTATCGTCAGAATATGGTCCCTAACCAGCCAGTGTAACAGCCTAGATACTACATAACAGCAAGCTAAGGTAATTGAATTTGTGTAGACTTTGGGTGAAATCATTCTAACTACAATTCAAGAGGCTCTAATGAGCTGGCGACACAGGATCTTGATTGATATTTACTCATCCATGAAGATAATATTTAAGATTCAACTTGTAATTCATAGTGCCATAGCAGCTTGGTTAAACAAAACTGTGCTCTAAGCAGGCCTTAAAACCTAATCTCAAGTGGTCCAAAGTGCAGTTGCAACCTTCGCGTATAGTGAAGCATTACTGTCACCTGGTATGTCAGCCCTGTCCATCAAACATGGTGCCTAAGTGGAAGGGGGACCCAAACGTGTCACTAACACTCGGGCATTACAGACAGCTAAATGTGCTAATGGCCTAGCTAATGTAGTGGTATTCACCGGTGGGTTTGACCGCATACACACATACACAGTGATCATCTACCCTCTTTCACTCATTCTGTCATTCACTCTCAGGTACAAGGATATTCACTCAGACATTAACGTGCAAAATGGAGAATGACACCGACACAGGGCATGCACTTTCGCTCATTGTGCCAGTCATTCAAAAGTGCAGGCATACATGCAGCGCTGACATGGAAAATGTGAACTAGTCCGCCCTTATCAAATGGCTATTCTCTGTCTTTGTCTTTTGACTGCCTAGGTCTCTAGGATACATAAAGGTGCACTCGATTTGTGTGACCGAAAACGGTTGGTTGGCACTAATCTCTACTCCTATGATTAGATTCTTCTCTACCTCTCCCCCTGTAACTGTCCACACTATCATGTGTACCGACTAGTATAGTATGTATACATTAAATGTTTATGTTCATTCAGACCTTGGACATCAGCCTCTGCATTGTTTTCGTTATTCATATATATATATAGATTTCATTGATACTAAACATATTCATAATTTCTTTATTAATCTATGTACTTTTCCTATTGATATAGTTTTATTTATCTTTACAACATTTATATATGAACCTCATCTTTAAAGAGACAGGCCTCAAAAGGTCAGAAATGCTGACCCACAGCTAAACTTTTTTTCATGGTCTTTCCAGGCTTAAGGACTTTGTTAAAGAGTTTATTGTTGTTTGTTGGACTGGACTGACTTGGATGGCTGTAAGAATTGCATCAGAATGGAATCCGTCTTAGCTTGACTGCATCATCTTGTTGCTTTGAATCTGTGGAGGTGATGCCTGGCAAGGTTTAATGGTGTAATCACTTCAAGCACTATGATACTAACAATACAATAGTTACACTGCATATAATAAGCATCATCATCTAAGTCTTCAGTTAAGTTGTAGTCTATAGTTTGCCTCCTAGACATATGCATTCTATATATAAAATGTATTGCCATATAATTACACACATATGGTCTTGTTTAAACTCCATAAAAGCCTAGATACAGTTAATGTACCAGACTGTCTCTCTGACATGAATAAACTTTAGAGGTAAACACACACACATTCAGATTCCTTGAGGCAGGTTTTGCTGTTAGCGACAAGCTAAGTGAGTGTGATCAAAGCAGCAAATAAAGCTAGAAACGATAGACACACATGTCCCAATAATAATAATAAAAATGAACACACACACACACTTATGTTATCAGTCACACTCATATTAAAGCCTGTGGATTTTGTTTGGTATGAATCCAATGGTTTATTTTTGTGTAAAGCTTATATTTAGTTATAAATAAATATATTTTCCACCTATACATTCAGCTAACGTTCAGCAAGTCTACAGCTGAAAAAAGGAAAATATGTAGCTCACTTGTATGTGCCTCTGTTGTAATTGTGAAGTACAATACTCTCATTGAGCTCAATGAAATGATATACATTAACGGTGATGTCTTATGTGAAACAAACGCCACCAATTGAATTTGGAAATGAGAAACAAGACATTTAAATCCTATACGGATGCTCTGTCAATTATTGTAACTAACTTAATTTTGATTCCGTAGCTGTGGGTCTAAACATGGGTCTGCATTATTTTATCCTTCTCATCCTTTCATCAGCTGTATGAACCATCCTTGCCCTCTTCCCCTCTTTCTTCTACCTCTTTCATTTAATCTCCCTCTCTTGCTCCCTCTCTCTCTCTTTCTCTCTCTGTGTCTCTCTCTCTCTCTCACTCACCCATGGCAATTTATTGCAGGGGGCATGCCGACAGCAGAGAAACCTCCGTGTATGGAGCGATCTGTCATCTCAACATTATCAGCCAAACACACCGCCTTCCATATTGTGCTACAAGGGCTCCAGCAAATTGCTATTTTTATGAGACATGATAAAGGAAATGCTACCATATGTTCACATTTTTTACTGCCCGATGTTAGCACAGGACATGCCATGATTCACTATATTGAAGGCTAGTTGCAGCTCTTTTGTGTGTGTGTGCGTGCGTGCGTGCATGCATGAGAGAAGAGGATTATGGTCCATTTCCTACAGTAGGTGAATCAAAGACAACATCACAGATGATAGATGGATAGCTTCCTTGAGAATACAATGACAAAGTAAACCAATAGCGCGTGGCGGTTCTGTGCTGGGCAGCTGCCTGGGCATTAAGTGAAAACCCTTTCTCTTCAAGGCCCAATGTGTTACTTTCTGGCTTTCGCAGTTATGTTAAGTATTAATACACACCGCTGCAGTGGCTGTTAAATAATCGCAGCACCAGTCAGCCAGCTCAGTTTTCAGTCCATATCCGTACAGTTGGATAGCTACCAGTCCAGTCTGGAGCAAGGCTTTCCTTCTGACTGGAAACAGAACAATAGCAATTAAAAAGTAAAAAATAGTTAAGTAGACTAACTGAAAATAATGGGTCATGTTTGTTTGTGGAGTACTCAGATTACTAACAGGTAACTTAACAGTTTGTGTCTGTCTGTGTTACTGAATATATTATGTTGTAATATTGACATATCAAACAATAATAGTGTTATATGTCAATTCCATGGATAATGTCTTTCACCACTGCTATTAGCATGTGTTTAACACAACTCAAAGTCATGAATTAATCACAGTTAACAATATAAATAGCATGTAAAATAGGCTCAAACCTATTTGGGTCAACTATTGGCTCTCATAAATCTCGACAAATCCACAGGTCAGGAAGGCAAAAAGCAATGCAACATAATGAGGACGCATATGAGAATGAAAAACAATAATAATAATACTGGCTTCTGAGTGTATGTCGGCTTCATCTGTCTTGCTCTCCCCACCCCCACCCCCTTCTCTTCCCTCAATCCTTTTCTCCCAAAGCACTAGCGTGTTTGACAGCCAGCGCTGCACCAAACTGACAGGCCCTCAAACCGTGGCCAAGAAAGCGAGCATTAATTAAGTCATTGCCGGACTGTAATTTCCTTGAGAAGTAAAAAAATTTCCTCACACACGGAAAGGTTACCGAGACCTTTTCTGTGTCAAAATTACCATGCGTCATGAATATTAATGCGCTTAATGAAGACAACCTTTGGTTCATCAAGAATGTTCCGGTAGCAGGTGCCAAGCTGATAAACTCACTCCGTGAAGGCTGTGCGTTTCCTTTTTTTCCCCTCCTTTTTTCACCCTTCTACTCCTCTTTTCTTCCTTCTTCATATTCTGTCATGTCCGTGGAAAATTGAGATTCATTCATTTGAACATCTTCCTATCAGATTTGTACGGATGCACGTACAAACGCTCGCACACATTAATGCGAGCACAGAAAGTAGAACATACACTCCATCCCAGCCCCATTTCTCTTTTTCGTTCACTTTGGGAATCGGTGTCCTTGGTTTGTTTTTCAGGTCTGCTGAATTGCAGACTTACAGGAGCCAGAGTGTGAAAAGGATCTTTCACCTTCATATGCAAGTGTTTCTTCCTGACTGTACAAGAACAAAAATGACAAATATGTACTGTAAGTGGCCTATCATTTTGTCATGCACGTAGATTTGGAATTAATCCAATCCGTCAAACCTTTTTGAAGTAACTGACCTGCTGTTTATTGAGGTGTGCTTCTGCAGATGCTACACTTTCAGGTTAGCAAGCCAATTATATTCGGTTTGTAGTCACCTCTCAAATGAGCTGTTATATTCTTTGTAAAGTTCTTAGATCTTTGCTTTGTGAATCCTTAATCTTTCTAAATGTCAGCTAAAGTCATTACCTGTTCTCTGCCTTCAGTGGGTAGCGTTAAAAAGTGGAGTGATGGTAGGCTACTTCTAAAAATGCATTGTGACATTCGATGGCCCAAAGCCGGACCCTGCTTCACATATTGTTTGATAAGATGTTTGACAGTGTGCTACCATGTGTTCCAGCTCTATTAGGTGTTGCAATAAATAGTTGTGTGGTAGTATGTCATGCAGAACTGGAGTTTCTGTTTGTGCACAGAGTAATATTGTTTTCAGTTGAGAGAGAATGGCCCAATTTGGGGTTCAGAAATAAGAAACTTGAGACCTCGCCAACAGTTGCTGACAACATGCTTTGCAAAACAAAAGTTGTCACCAAGTGTTATTACCCCAAATCCCTCCCCCCTCTCCCCCAAACACACATGTGCACACACACACATCCTCCATCACCTCTGCCTATTATGTCTGTTTTGTAATTGAGATGCAGAAACACTGACAGAACTCATTTACTGCGATGGGGGACTGTGTAATGTGGAAGGTAATACAGATTATTAGCTCAACACGCACGTGCGTGCACGTGTGCACACATGCAGGTGGATGGCCGTGCCACAAAAGAAAATATCATTTGACACTGTATTTGAAGCCTTCATTCAGTCATTTTGTGAGGATTCCCTCTTGGTCCAGAAGAAGTGAGATACTGAGATTGCCGTGTGACCAATACTGTACATGTGAGAGCATTTGTACTGTACCTCTGTATGTGATTCCAAGCAGCTTTTAATAAACGTGGGCCAATTGAAGCTCCTTAAAACCCACATAAAGGACCATCTCATGAACAACCACAAGTTTGTGTCACAGGAAACAGAATATATTGTATACAAATGTGATTGCATTACAGATTTTATTTTGCATTGGTTCTGAAACTTTTCACCCAAGGTGTCTATAGCCACAACCTCACTCATAAGATATTATGTAAACAGAATATATTAACTTTTTTTTGTTCAGCAAAATATGTAGTCCTACTGTAGTTAACTATAAGAATCGCTGCAAACGTGTATATGCCATTAAAGATAATATAATAATATAAATGTTTCAATGTATTCTGCTTTTATCTACAGCAGCTTTGTATTCGCAGCAGGATACAGCTACTGTAGCCTGCTAGCTGTAGCTTTATTACTCTATTATAACAACAAATAACCATAAAAAGTACCTGACACAAACTTGAAAAACCCAAACACTCTCAAAATCTCAGCTGCTGTGCACGATGAACTGAATCGAGTCCAACCCCTCTGCGCGCTTGTTGAAAAAAAAAATACATTTTTATTTTTTTTGTCTCTCCTATTTTTTTTTCCTATTTTTTTGTCGTTGTTTCTTCCTCTTCCTCCTGCATCAGAATGACACCACATCTCACAGGGTAGTTCATCCTCTCCACATAAAGGGCCCTCACTCACATACATGGACACATGCACACATGTGGACACGCACACACACGCACACGCACACACACACACACACACACACACACACACACACTGGGGTCTGCTGTCATATACCTCTCATTAATTCCTACCTGTCAGCCAGCTCCCCCTACCGTATCGGCCCCCCGAAAGGTGACAGCTTTCCAATGACTGACAAAGGCTCTTTAGGTGATACAGAAGATCCCCGGCAGCCGCCGGCTTCTGTAAAGTGCCCCTCAAATGTCACTTTTGCTGCTCCAAGACGTGTGTGTGCGCACACACACACACGTGCAGGGGGACACACACACGTATAGTATTTTTAAAACAGAGGCCTGCTCTCAAGTCTTCAACCATCGTTGACATCCAGAGGGCTATGGATGTCACGGAGGCCTCAGCTCTTAAAGCTTTTAACATCCAAGAGAGATGCGCTGCTTGACAGTGCTATTGGAGGATGCTATTGTTGCGTGGGGTTTTGCACGCCTCCACCCCCCCCCCCCCCCCCTCCCCCTTCCCCATGCGCATTGGGTTGGCTTGTTTTTGTTGTACGGTGTAGATCAGAAAAGAGAAAGAAACAACAGCAAACTTTACACCTCCATGTCCATTTGCCTGCCTGTCATGCGTGGGGTGGCAACAATGGGTGATATTCGTGTAGGAGGATGCTAGCTGGTGATGGATCAGGTACGTGGAGGTGGCGCTACTCTGTTACCTCAGACCATCCGTCTGGAACATGGAACAAGTGCTTCCACAAGTGCACTGGCATGTCTAACTACTGGGACGTGACTCAGTGCAAAACTAATAAACCAGGCCAAGCACATGAGATACAGTATGCAGTTGTGCTACATGTAATATGGGCCATGGTTTGAGCAGGTTCTAGTAGCCAAGGGTCCTGGGCAGGATAGGTTTGCGGTAACACTGGGTAGTGGTTAGCTTGACCTCCTTGACCAAAATGCCTAACCACTACCTGCTCCTTAATACTTGCACTTGTCCTAAATTGATACTATATATTATCAATATAATATATTATTATTATATAATTGTCTGTTATTGTCACTTTTTGTGTGCTAATATGTGTGAAATGTAAAATAGTGGCTAATATGAACCACCAAACTAGTCTCATGTGATGTTAAATGTACAGTAGGCTAGTCATGATGGGAGTAGCCTGACGTCGTGATGTGTTTCTTTATACTAACAATATGACCTTGACCAAACATCTGACTATGTTTGTTTGGTTCCAGGATATTCTAGACTATCGTGGAAAATCACTGACCAGCCCCAAGAAAGTGTGTACCTGGTACCACAGAATCACCCCAGTGTGGCACATATACTGTAGTAGGCCTAAGAATGGCCAAGAGGGGAGTTACTAACTGTAGTGTGGTGTTAACACACTTATCTGGTTCCGTTTTATATTCATAAAAATACATCATGTCTGTACGCTGCAATCATACATATTTATCTAATGAATACATTTCTTAAATAAGGCCTACACCATTCTCTACCCCCTCCTCTCTACAAAATCTGTGTTTCAGTATTAAATTGAGTCCTGGGCATGCTACACTGTAATGAAGCAGTGTATATTTAGCCTTGGCCACGATCAGAAGACGTTGTCTGTTGTTATATATTACATACAGTACTACAGTATATGCATTGTATTGTGTCTCTGAAATGTGTGGCATTTGCTTGGAGTCATTCCCAGCATATGTGGTATCTCAAAGACAAGCACATATGACTTAGTTTGGTATTAACTTTACTTAATTGAGAAAAAAAGCATTCAAAACAGTAGGGGATCTGATAAAACATCTGGAGGATAACTTCAGATATTTGTAATGATGAGGAACAGAACAGGACAGTCATCGGCTTTACATAGCAAAAGGGTGTGTGCATGTGTGAAGGTGTGCATGCGTGTGCGAGCTTATCAAATTAACCAAATATAGCATACTGTGAGACAAATGAAAGTCACCACAGGATATCACTGGTAAGGGAACACAGACTTTAACTAAACATACAGGCAGATTGAACATAAAAACACAAGAGAATAGTTGGTTAAGTGGTCCCTCACAAGGCTTTGCATTACCAGGGTCCGATTTGTACGAGGTTTGTCCATGCTGTGCTAAACATATACACATACAACTTAATAAATAAATATCCACAAAACTTCACAGTTGAGGTAGAGGTTACATTTAATGCATAAACCCATAGTTACAGACAGTTCACTTAAAATACAGCAAATCTAGGGGTAATTGTCAGTATTAACATAGAGACTAAACATGGAGAAATATAAATAAATAAATAAAGTTTAGGTTTCTTTATTACTTAAAAAATATGATTACCAATAAAGAATTTTAGGTCTGCAGTACTATTTAACTTATCTGCACACTGTTCATTTTATCACAAAGCCTTACCTATGTTGCTAAAGCAACAATATACAGTATATGTACATTTCTAGCTTTGAATTCTTAAATATGGACATGCTATAATTCCATAATAATATTAGATGTAAATTTGAATTTGTATCTTGTTAAAAAAAAACTCAAAAGAGCCTAGGGATTGAAAGTCACTATCCAAGGGTGAGAAGCTGATGGGGGAAACTGGAGCGATAAGCTTTTTTTTTTTAAATGCGCCAAAAAAGAAAGAAAGCACCGCAAGCTAATCATCACAATATGTAGAGAAAAATGGTTTCACATTCTCATGCACAAAGAAGATGTCATGTGGGTTTCAAAGATTGCTCCCTGACTTAACCAGGCAATTCTATTCTACAGCCACAATGTGACCAAAGCCTTTAGCAAGTAGACCAGCTTTCAACTGACTCTTCTGTATTTGTGTATTTCAATACAGTTTTATAATCGGTTCAGATACATCAAAAGATCTCTTCTCATTCCACTGATGCACAGTCATAGATTATGTTACATATTTACTATGCTATTGCATTTAAATTTGACAAAAATGTAATGTATCCACCTTAGTTTTGAAAGTGCAGTGGTCATTGTATCAGGTGAAAAGATTTGATTAACGCTGTAAAATATTTCCTCCTTCCACTCTTTAATTATTCATGCATGTGGACTCGCTGATGACATGAGTAATATTTAATAATAAATATAGAATATTTTTATCCACAATCCGGATATCAAACACCTTACTTCTGCATTGAAAAAGTCAACATTTATGGAATAACTGTCTTCTGCTGTTATTGAGATTTCACATTTTCACGTGTCTTTTTTCAAACAAAGGACCTATAGAAACCTTTAACATTTAAGAAAGAGGTCAGAAATATATGGAAAATACATTTCTCTGAGTGTCCTATAGAAATTAATTATGTAACCTATTGCACGCCTCAAAAGTTCACTGTGCATGAAAAACTTAATATGTGCTACCTTCACCTTTACGGGCTCATAAAGATTATATAGTTGGGGCTAAATTTTTTTATAACACGACAGGGGAAATTTATTAAGACTAGCATATGTTAATAACATTCTACAAGGAAGAGATTTAAGAAAATTTGGTTTATTGTCCACTCACACTCACACATGGAAAGGTCATTAATATTTTTTAATACTACTGTAATGATATTTTATATTCCTAGACACCACTTTACATTTAGACTTTGTTGTACTGCTGATATTAAAACCGAAAAAGTTCTAACGCATTTCACGTATTACACAATTCTCCTGGTCAAATTTGC
This sequence comes from Aphredoderus sayanus, assembly GCA_027564795.1. Taxonomy (NCBI): domain Eukaryota; kingdom Metazoa; phylum Chordata; class Actinopteri; order Percopsiformes; family Aphredoderidae; genus Aphredoderus; species Aphredoderus sayanus. The sequence continues at coordinate 850,668 of JAODUG010000003.1, read as the reverse complement.
GTATTTTTCCTTACAATATGACAGTGTAGAGTGCTATTTGATGTCTTCGCTTGGCTGCTATATATTGCAGCTAAAGTCATACTCACCTCTAATGTTAAAAATAGTCAAAATATAGCTGGAGTAAACCTCTGTAGCTATCCCCCATAGACCCTATAGTGTGTTCCTTTTTCATTCTGTCAAGTCAGTCACCTCTATTGAGAACAACGTAATAAGTCTAACAATGCTAAATTGGATATTCTGTATGTATAATCACAATAGCTTATAACACTTGTTTCCAGTTGACATGATATCAGGCTGGACCAAATGTCCATTTATTTACACACATTAAATGACAGAATAGTGTTGATGTGATTTCAACAAAACTAAGATATGTTTCCTCCTACTGACTCTTTTATCTTCACGGCGCCATCTGTAGCCTATATGAAATCTGCCGGTGGGGGAAAACAAGCCAAATTTGAATATGGAAGAGGGGTGAACAGCTCACTTTGAAAATAAACAAGAAAACACACACTCTATATGCACACGCATCACCGGGGCGGCTCAAGTCAAGGCAGTGCTTGTTCCTGGGTCGAGCAGGGCCTGGGCTCTGGCAGGCCTGCCTACTGCTTGATTAGGCCACTCTGACAAGCCAGCAGCGTGGTAAGGTCAAGCCCTACAGAGTGTCAGAGAGGTGGGATGATGATGTATTTCTCTGATGCCTTCGTTTTTCACCTCTTGACTTTGTTGTTTTTCCTCCTTTGCGTCAGTGTCAACTTTCGCCCATCTGCCGGGGACGTGTCTCATAGTGGAGCTGAACGGTCAAACAAGTACTGTTATACCCCCTTGGTGCACCTGCGCTGAGTCTGGTAGGGATACCGCGTGTTCATGAGGTTCTGGTAGGGTTGTCTGTCACAGAGTTGTCATTGACATTGTGAGATGTTTTTAATCATCACAGATTTGTAGGAATATTTGTATATTTAATGGTCTGGCTGACGAGATGGTGGGTTTATATGGAGGACAACATTATTGCATAAATGTGACATTTTATTATTATTATTATTATTATTTTATTTCTTTGGTGTTCAGAAATGTATAACCTTTATACAAATGTTGTTGGTTTTAAGTTATTATTTAATTTTACTTATTTATTTATTTTTAATGTTTTATTCTTTTGGTGTTCATAAGCTGTTATAACCTTTATTTAAATGGTGGAAATGTTATTTTGGAATTAAAGACAGGTTAAGTTATGTTAAGCTTAAGTTTAGATTGTATGATGTATTGAGTGTGATAAGTTCACACTATATGCTTTAAATAATTCAACCTGGACTATATCCAATGCATGGTAATGACGAGTGTCTTTCACCAATTGGTCAATAGCTAAGTCTGCTGAATCACCATGTCGACTTTGATGATTGACATTTATTATTTTATGATTGATTTCATTTAAAAGTTAACTGTCTCCTGAAGGTTATGCTACTGTATATTCTACATTCAAGCAGGTATGTAGTTTCATATTCCCAAATATACCATATGAATGCGCAGATCTTGGCAAAATGGGCAAAACAATGTTAAGTCACTTATACAACAACAACTTAAAAAATGAGTGCACTAGCTCACATGGGGAGAAAAAATAAAATAATCTGTAAAAGGCATCTAGAAATATACTCTTCTTCAGGTTGGCTGCATGTGCCTAAGGTGACAAGAGCTGCTGTGATTCGGATATCTTGCCCTAAGCAAATAGCAAGTTGCATGTTCCCCAGTCTGCTGTAGAGGTGTCTGTTTTTATTAGTGTGAGACGGAGGATATTTCAACTGATAACCTAACGGGCAACACAGTATGAGAGAAGAACAGGGACTTGTTATTCTCAGGGTGGCGTTGGTCGTAGTCACCGCAAAATGTCTATAAACAGGGTTTTATTAGTCTTGGATGACATTAAAACGACTGTCAGCTAACAATAGGATAAAAACCTGTGTTTACGCGTGCATTCGTACTGTACTATTATTCTGTGTAGGTCAATATTCACGTACGTCACATTCCACTATTATTAAGAACCATGACACATTCCAAATTCAGAATTTGGACAAAAAGCTACGGGTGGGAAATATAGTGGTTCTTCCCCCAAGGGAAGACATTCTATGAAACTGTGCACGCAAATACCCTGAAACTGCTAGAACATCTCTCTTTTATCCCTGTAAAGCCTACATAGGGAAATAGAGAGGTAGCGAGGAGAATGGGAGTGTGTGTATGTTTGTGTGTTTATATGTGTGCGCTCTTGTGTTAGTCGGGCAACGGGAGGAGGAGGAGGAGGAGGTGTGTTTGTGTGTGTGTGTGTGTGTGTGTGTGGAGGCGGGGGTGTAATGTATGTGTCTGTGCTCAGGTGGCAGGTACCCTAGGTAAATCATTTCAGATCCATTTATTCAGAAACCTGTGCAGAGACGACACCTGCACGACACTGCCAGAGAAGTGCCACGATGTCAGCGGCTTCGTTTGCCGCTCTGACCCCACGGCTGGTGTGTGCACGTGCGGGCGGGCGTGCACGGCCGTATGCGGGAGCACAAGTTTTCCCCCTTGTGTGTTGGGCTGGAAAAGTGCAACCTCTTTGTGTCTGTTTAGTAATGTGTCACTATAGCAGCAGCAGAGAGAGAAAACAACTAACCATTGTCAGCTGCTTGACTAACTATTTATTCCTTGACTAACCATTAATTCAGTTAGTCCTTGACTAACCATTCATTCAGTTAGTCCTTGACTAACCATTCATTCAGTTAGTCCTTGACTAACCATTCATTCACTTTCCCTCTTCAAATATTTTAGTTTAAAGGGGCAGTCCTCAATTGCATTGTACCGTAGTTCTCCTTGAACCCCAAATAGATACAGATGGGGGAGTTGTAGAGAGGAGAGAGTGGTAGCAGGAGGAGCACTGATTTGTGTGGAGGGGCCAGAACCAAAACATTTTTGTAATGCTGGTTTCAACCACAAGGGCCATTTCCCTACACAAATCAACAAGTGTCCCTTTAATTCCCATTTAATGTATTTCACACAGGGTGAATATGACGGCAGAATAGATGATTTAATAATCTAATGAGAGACATGATTCATTCATTGCTCCCTTAATGGCATGTTTGTTAAAAATTGACTTGATCAAATTAATGGTCTTTTTTTATATTTGCTGGGAATTTGTAGTTTTTTTTCTTCTTGATATGACAGCTGTCTTAATATGTGTTCAATGCCGGGGCTGTTTGTATATATCAATTTTACATCTGACACTCAGTTGTGACAGTTGTAAAATGTTCTTGAGAAAGCGCCTGGCGTGGACACTCGAGGCAGCTGTACACGACGGATCTCCACACTGTGATGTCTGCGTGTCAAATTACTTATCTCGCCAAGCATATGCCGACACTTCACAATCATATACTTCAAAACACTCAGCCTTCAAAGCGTCAGAGCACGCGCGTCTTATTCAACACATCAGTCATGTAGCCACCAGCGGAATGAGCGAGATGTCATTTGCACTCAACAAAAACCTTCCGACGACGTTTAAGACGCTCTTGATGACTGTTTCAATTTGGAGACGCTGTTAATGATATCGCCTCGGCCGCTTTTCGCCTTTTCTCTGAAGATGCGGGTAAGCGTCAAAGAGGACTTAGATGCTCTACTTCAACCAAAGCTCTTCCGCTTATTAATTTGAATCCTGAGGACAATTAGTAACTTGTCTGCTGCCCCCATTATCCGGTTATTCTTAGAACCAAGTCAAGGTTAAGGCAAGGGTCAAATTACTCTGAACTAATGGGGAAAATATATAAAAATATCTGTTAGTTGAATTCAGTGGTCTTGTGTCAATGGCCAAGATTGTTCTCCGTTTGATAGGCCTCAAGTAATGTCTAACATAATTTTTTACAACCTGAAAAAGCCTGAAAAAAACAAACACAAACTCCTTGCTAAAAACACCTTGCGTTGTTTCCTTTTATTTGAACACATCCTCGTTTCACACACGCGGATACACACATATGCACAACGCACACCACAATCCTCGAGCTCCAAGCAAATATCCCACTTGGCTTGTACCGCGCCGAGCGTTGCAGAGGGCTAAACCATTTCACTGCACTAATTGGCCAGTGTCATTCCTGACGTTTGGATAAACACAGGGAAAGAAGGAAAGCTGAGACAAATGGTGGCTAATTAAACTGATGGCGTGTGTGTGTGTGTGTGTGTGTGTGTGTGTGTGTGTGTGTGTGAGCGTGCAGTGTGTGTACGCATATGTGTGTGTCTGGGTGTCTGGTGCAGGAAAGAAATCAGCTGACAAAAAAATGGAACAAAAGAAAACACACAACTTGACAAGAGTAACCCTACCCATTGCAATGGAAATCCACTTACTGCTTACATACAAATCTTCCACTCTCTAATTGGGTTTCCTTCAGCAGCCGTTGGTGTTGGTTAAAAAAAAAGGAGGGAAAATAATGACCGGCTACATTTCAGTTGGACTATTTCGGAAAGTTTTTTTTTCTGTTTAGGAACAATTCTTTCTATTTTTTTGCTCATTAAAATGTTTAACTTCGGGGTAAAGTGTAACACCCTTGACACAGTGGCGTTAAATGCAGTGTAAAAATGTCACATCTGTTCCCTTGTCTTTTCTGACTTTCCAGTCTACAGTGCGCATAACATGCAATGAAAATGAAGTTAACGAGAGAGAGATTGGTTAAAAAAAAAATAAGAGTGACGGAGAGAAAGATTTAGGGACCATTGTCTTAAAATAAGCTAAGACTCGTTTGAACTCCCACATACAGGGAGACATTTGTCTTCAGCGATAGAATGTTGGGCCTGATGCATCAGCCCCAGACTGATATCTTCCTCCACCAGCACTGTTTCACTTCACACACACACACACACAAAGGCAAACAGTGCCTCAAACCCCCAGCGACTACCCAATCCCCGCCCCCTCTCGTGCATTTGACCACTTGTCAGGGGATGTTTATGGGCCATTGTTTGCAGTGCTGATGATCATTGTCACTGGTTGATTCCATTACCCATAGGCCTCTGATGGATGGGGCCTACCCGAACGTCCACTGATATGGGTGTCCTTGACCACTGAGGCACACGCAGTGAACGAACAGGAGGGTGGGGGTGTCAGAGAACTGGGAAATGGCGGTGGGAAGTATGTTACTTGTTATTCTGAGTTGGGCCTTTCCTATTTTATAAACAGAATGCAGGTAAATAATTTAACGTCACAAAGGCCTTGTCTATTGACGGTCAGATATTGTAAATATTCAGTCAATAAATGCAATGATTATATCCTTTCTACATCATTTAAATACTGAATGTCTGCATGAGAATATGAATTGAATCAAGTACCAAATATGAAAATCAAATCACAGGAATGGCATCCTCTACAGGTTGAACACAGGTTATCCCATTTGCATTATCTGATTGGATGAAATTGATATGACCTTTGATATGGCAAATTATATCATACACATATTGCACACACTGCATCATTATGTAGAGGGTTGTGTTTTGGCGATTTTATAGTGTTATTCTATAGGGTTATTCTTTAACTTTATTTTTATGGGGTTTTTTCCCCCCTAGTGTGTCTGACAGTTAAGGAATTGAGGAGAGTCTAAGGAGTAGTTTCACATGTCTCTCATTTTACTTATATTTCAGCGCACTGAATCCAGACATTTACCAGACAGATCACATTGTGATTATCCAAAGAAACCACATCACAAGTAGGGTTGATGGGTCATTACTGATAGCTTAAAATTGGGTTTTATTGAACGAAGCTGAGCTCATGATGTAGTGTGAATGCGCTATGCTGTTGGCTGACGTACTGCGGGTGAAACAATGTTGATAGCCGAAATCACTAGAGAGGCATGTAATCGTAATTCTCAACAGAGTAGTAATTTGTTGATCACAAGGATATGTTGTTTAAGGGAACGTGTGGTTAAATGCAACCTCCTGAACCTCTCCCCAAAAATTGTTACATTAAGACTTGCAATTATCATTCTGAGCCAAGAAGACAGTTTCTTTTTTTATCTCCTAGATTCATCCTCTGTCAAACCACCTACGCCACAGATTACATTTCTTAAGAAAAGCTTTCCAGAACCAGGCAAAATATTGTTCTTAAACCAGGTAATGTCTGAAAATGGTTTTGGTGGTGAAAATAAAATATTGTTAGTGTAAGTTTAACCATTACTATAACAATTGTATTACTTATTGTGTGTCTGCAACTAATAATAGGAATCAGAGTGTGTTGCCTTTGAGACAATGCCCCCAAAAAACCTAAGCCTGTAATAAAAAACATTAATAGTGTTGCAATATGCAAAACTATGCTAATTTTATGCATTCTGTCAACCTACATTGTGGCTCTTGCGCATTCATTTCTAAAGATATGACTGCAATTAGACGACAGCTGATTGAAATCATGTGCGTTTTATGATTCTGTTGGTTTGAGACATGACAGGACGGCATACAATCCTATGACAGTGTGTTTTAACAGCCCTGTGAGATTAACCACCATTAACTGACCCTGATGCAAACCAGCAGATATACTGTACAGCAGATAACAGTATATTTCAAGCAAACTGCTTCTGTAGCGCCGCAACTTACGTTTGGTATGTCATTCGCTCTTATTCCCTGATCAGCTAATGATTTATGTCCTAATATCAAGCGTGGGATTCTGCCAAAGCAATATGCATACTGTACCCAATGACTTACCATGTCTAAGACACAAAAAAAAGATTGAAATGATAGTTTAAGGGTGACGGGGATAGGGAGCGTTATCAGTTAAGACTAGCTTTGTATGGGGGATTTTTTTCCCTCCTCTCCTTGGAAGGCAGGAGAGCAGTTGATGAATTCTTAAGCAGATCTCACTGATAATTGTATTTCATAACTGTCATACTGAGGGACTGTCCGCCGAGAAGCTATTTGTGTCACTGCATCCCCCCTTCTCTCCCTCCCTCTCTCTCTCGCTCTCTCCCCCTCTTTCTCTCCATGCAGCCTCTTCAATAAAACTCAAATCACGACAGAGATTGTTAAGTCTACCTCCAAGATTATTAAATCCAAATGGAGAATTTATGGTTGACACTTCATAACAATTAATCAGAGATGCCTGATTAATAAAGTTGGCTTGCCCCTCCCCCACCCCCACCCCCCAACCCCGTCACTAAAGTTGTCCTGTTTGAGCGGGATGTTGGAGGGGGTGGGGGCGGGGGAAGGGCTAGCAGACATACGGGTGGCAGGATGGTTGTCACGGACGACATGAGTGTCATTCTTTTTGATTAATGGGGCATTGTGACCCCGCCCCCTAACCCTCTCTTCCTTCCCAGTATATGCCCAGCCTCACCTCGGCGAGGCTCCTCCAATAACAGGTAAAAATAGATGTGGGACGGGTTCTGGTCTACCACAGGAATCTACCTGCACACTGGGAAGAGATGGAGGGAGCAGGAGGGGAAAGAAGAAAAGAGAGAAGGAAAGAAAAAGTGAACATAGGCAGAAAGACTTGCTACACATTTTTGGAGAATGTCACCCACCTAACCTTGTCACTGTGATAAGTCAGCTGTGATTAATTAGTTGAGTGAGATTGAGCAATTAGGTCATGTGTGCCTGTGTGAGTGTGAGAGAGGGGATAGCACACATGCATACGTGCGTGTGTGCATGTGTGTGAGAGCATATACTGTATGCTTGGAAGTATGACACAACTTTTTGTGTGTGTGTGTGTGTGTGAGGCGTTCGTGTCACATGCCTAATCTGATATGGTGTCAACAGGGTGAGTATAGCTTCACAGATTCAATACATTTGATATTTACACACAAAATAGAAAATACAATTCTTGAAGAACTAAAATTATATTTAAACGTATATATATTTAAACGTATATTGGACGTAATTTTATACCAATAAAGGCACACAACAGATCATATTTGAATAGCAATGGCTATATATTTTCATTTTTGCAATTAAAGAGTCCTTCAGTGTAATTTAATGCTTCTTTTCAAGTATTAGCTCCCCTGTGACTTGGCCTGTAGCAATGCCATCGCTCTTGGTGATTATCATTAATGAATGTCGGAGAAGACCATCCCTCAACATGACTAGGAAGGAAACACGAGCCCTAATTAAGGGTTCCTATTCATAAATATATGCCTCAAACTACACAAAACGACCGACACTGTGCACACAAGTCATTTTAATGTCAGAAAAGCACCTTTTTAAATGCAATTTATGTAAAATAGAAATAGTAGACCAGTGACTTTATGCGCAAACCCTGCAGCCAGGAATAAATGGACTTTAAAATTCACAGACAAATTAATGAATAAAGTCGTACATTAAGATGTTCTGGGATTGGCATTCAAATGGATTACAGACTCCCAAACTAGATTACTGTTTTTGATAATGTTATAGGGTTTCTTGTTTTACCAATAGGAAATCTCTGCTTTTTGACTGTTATACCACATAACAACCCTCAACACAAGACATTCCATAGAATCTACAAGAACAATGTGTTGAGAGGTTATGGTTACAGTGCATGGAGAAACATAGTATTTCGTTATTCATGAACCTAAGTGTTTAGGAAATTAAAATGTGCAACAGATACTGTGTTGATTTTGGTGCTGGCAGACATCAAATGCTTGCAAAAGGAAACAATTAGTCGCCTTCTGTACTCATAAAGAAATAATCATTTTAATTGACATAAATGCAGCATGACAAGGAAAACTCCACCCATGATTGTAAGTGGTGGTAGAATCATCACTACTATCTCTATATTAGGAAGTTGATTGTAAACTGGTTGTGAATGTTATACAGAGAAGACAATGGTAACACTGCCTGATAACAGCTGTAACTAGTTTGACATTTCACATATAAAATGTATAGTGGGTGAAATAGGAATGGGTAAGACAAACATTTGGTTGCTTCCTCCTTAATGGCTGTAAAATGCTAATTGGGAGTGCATGTGTCAAAGAAAACAAAAGTAAGGGGAGGAGGGAAGGGAAGGAGTGTACATGTCAGAGGGCTGGTATTTTGAAACGTGAAATATGTCACTTAATTCAGCCGGGCTGGTAAAGGCTTTACCAAGGTTGTTCCCAGACCAGGGACTTCTTTCCTTTAACACCAATCATTTTACCAGGCACAAGTAAGGGAGTGTAAATATAGTATATGTGCAAAAAGAGTGAAATAGCTTATTTAGATTTTAGTTTTTCCCCTCCACCTTTATTGCATAAATGGGAAATTGTGGCGGTCTTTCACCGCAAGGCCTCCTGGTTTTATGTTATCTAGTTATATGTGCATAGGCTGTATTGTATACAGTATGTAGGCTATATAAACTGATGTAACTTTTTAGTTTTGAGCTTTGTCATGGCAATTCTGTGGAGACACTGAATCCTTTAATAATTAACACGTAATAAACTTTCTTATAAGTTTTTATAGTTTTATTCCATTTGTACTTGTATTTATTTTTACTTAGTTACCTTATGTGCAATATTGTAAAAGGCTGTTTTATCATTACTATGCTACCTTACCTTGGGTAGGTGTAACAACAAACTTTCCCCCTGCGGATCAATAAAGTCTTCTGATTCTGATTTAACATTTATCCATCATGAGTGTACAGTCTCCTTGAATTTCATCAAATTCTTTACCCAAAATGACAAAATCAAAAAGCTCATGTGGGGATTACTAACCTTTAATTGCACTGTCAAAATTGCACCAACATATCTTTTTAAGGATACCTAATACATCTCAGCAAAGTAAATGTCTATCTATAAAATAGCAAAGCCCTTCTCCTCCTACTCATAGTTGGCATTTTAATTATGCGGTTTTATCTGATAGACGTGAAGATGTATCTCATGTCAAAGTAAGAGTCTCTTCTTTATTAATTTTTATTATATATTCTTATACGTAGGCTGTCAATGTGTGTCTAAAATCTCATCTTGAGATCCATCATTGATTAGAGATTACTAGGATTATGATGAATAGCAGCTTTATCATAAGCAGTGAGTCTAACTTCCAAATGTATTGGAGTGACAGCGGAGATGTGGGCCATTCTATTTTAGAAGTTTAGAGAATTTGTGAAAGTGACAAGGTTGGCAAAGAGTCTAATATGGAAATTCTAGTTTTAGAGGATACTGTAACTTTGACAATTTTGAGATGGCAGTTGTATCATGTTGACAATACATTAAACAAATTTAAATTTGCTAGCAGAGTTACAATGTGATTTACAAAGCACTACATTTACACAAACAAAAGAAAATAAAAATGAGATAAATGTAAAAAAGCAAAGCAGTGCTTATTATCATAATGATAGCAAAGAAACCAAAATCCAGCAATACAAAAACAGCTCATGGACAGAAGAAAGAAACATTTTCAGCAGAAATGATACAAAAAATGTTAAATCATTGTGATTTGACAACCCTATGCACTTGCATAAGCTATAATAACATAGGTCACAAATACCTATTTTTTCAGCTAATAACCTACAGACTCTTCGGGTTGAGGTAAAGCTCTGTCATAACTTCATGAAATCTACAGTATATCTTAATGTTTATAACCAATGGACATAAATATTGTGGTGCTTTGAAGGTAAGAATTTTTGGGAGGCAATTTTAGTGCACATTATCTAACTACACTGCTTACAGTTTTATATAAACTATAATTAGCAACATGAGGTAGTAATGAAGAGAATGGATTTGTGTTAGGCAAGAATGATGTGTGTTCTTTAGTTTAAATAAGGCTGGCAGTGTCAAACCATAGTAAAATTTTACCAGTTTTTAAAGATCTGTAAAGTATTTTATCACTCTGGAAAGTGATGACAGATTAATTAATCATATATTGTACGCTGAGCTGGAGATTTAAAAAATATTTTAAGCAATGATTTGTGGCATCCATAAATCGTCCAAATAAAATGTACCCCTGTAGGAATGTCAATGCAATAGGAAGCACAAATGAGTAACACAGTTTACAAGCATATTCTATAACCAACATAATGGATTACATGACATCTAACATGCACATAATAATGTAATTTATGCATCAGTAAATTCAATGAATTACTTTTAGCCAAATGATGACTCCTATTTATATACTCTGATCCAATCTGTGTCAGTGTGACAGTTTAAGATTTATCCTTCATCCCTGCTCTGTTTATTCTACCAATGCACAGTTTATTCAAAGGAGACATATATCTAATGTTATTTTCCTTACAAATATATGATAGTGATATAGTGCTAATCCTTAATAGGTTATTGATGGTGTGGAATTTACAGTACAGCATCACAGATGTTTTGAGCGAGGGCCCTCACCTGTTTAGAAATGCCCCAGGGTCGCACATTCTCTGACTGTGTGTTGGAGCTTAACAAAATGGCTTCCATTACTGGTGGTCACACCGGCTGACCTAGAAAGACGAAAGAAGGACAAAAGAAAGTACAGAATGATGTATGCAAATGTGCACAGACGGACGGACGGTCGCTCGCGAGCTCTGAGGCTCTGTCAGCAAATGAGGAAGACACTTCATGGTGTCATTGCCGTACATTATGAGGAAAGCAGAGCTGCGATAACCACGCTGTTTGCGAGGGCTAGGGTTCTGACACACATGCACATGGACACGTGTCCAAGACTAGCTATAGCTAGACTCTATAGTTATAGTATACCTGTAGCTTCCATGCAAGTTATATCATAATGTCTTCATGACATGTAACTAGCAGAACATACCTCACATGAGTCGCCATGATGTGGCTTGTATTTTAATTTCAGTAACACACCACACAAGTTTTCACACGCCTGAAGATGCTGCCACATATGGACCTTATTTGTTTGCCAAAGAGCCCAGAAAAGAATTAAGCGTGTGTGTGTGTGTGTGTGTGTGTGTGTGAGAGAGAGAGAAAGAGAGAGAGATTTTAGGACAAAGATATTATCAGAAAGGAAAAAACTGAACGTCAACAGAAAGTCTACATTACTATTAGTCAAACCTAGTGACATAGTCTATATGTATAATATGATTAATTGTATAATAGTTTATATGCAGGTTGTTTCTATCCTGATAAATTCCCACACATCTACAGTCTATGAAGATACACATTTCAGCTGGTTCACCCTGCCTCTGAAACCTTACGACCCCCCCTGCTGGCCTATGATCAGATACTACCCTTCTCTCCTGCAGGCTCAATATTCGTGCCTACTCCTGAACCAGTGTTTTCTGCTGCCTCTCATGAGCCAGCTGCTCCAACTGTCTCAATGAAAACATAATCAGTTTTGTATAATGCACACATATGACCTTGAGAGCAGCAGTCGTTTTGCTAATATTTACACCTTCCCTCCTTGAATAAGATACACTATACAGCAAGGCAGCAAGATCAGAATTGTGTTTCTGAAATAAGAAAAGTTATTTCACATGTAGGATGATATATACTGAAGAAGTACACTATTATAGCGTTATAGTGCAAATTGTTTGCATTTGTAGCAATTTGTTGCTCAAAGTTGTGGACATATTACAGATACCTAACCATATTTTTGTTGTGTTTTTTAAATTGTGTTTGTCTGTTTCATTAATAATTTAGGGTAAATTGTAAGCTACAGGCATACTGAGGATCGGTGAAATTGATTGTATTTAACATTAGCTTACCAAATGCATTACATTAACTACATAGCATTATCAAACCATATTTGGAGTACTTTAATAGCCATTTATTTCCATTCATTCTTGATTTATTAACACCATAATATTTTAGACTGTAGTACAAATATATAAATCAATATTTAAGAGTAGATGTGGATATTATTTTAAACATTATATACACCCATAATTGAATATTCTAAAATAATATATTATGTTCAGGTGTAGTTCATCGCTTGTATAATATGAGGTTTTGGGTTTAGCTGGTCAATATGATATACCATGACCTTCTGGCGATGTAAAGATATTCCCTACATGTTAATCCACAGATATTAACATACCATTATATTATTAAAAATGTTTTACTTTAAATGACTACATATTTCTATCGTCTGCGCCAGTTATATCCAACATATGGAAAAAATAGCAGTGACGTATCCTGTATAGTGCATTAACTGCGAGAAGGCAGTCAAGGCAAGCTTGATAGATGGAGACAGACAGATGTTTGGGCGGTTCTTGGTAACATTACGGCATGTTAGCGACCCTCAGCTACAGTTTCTGTAGAGATAATCAATTTCTGCAGAGTGGTAATGGCTCAAGAATGCCGCGCAACAGACGTCTTCATGGTCATTGACTGCCTTTATTGTCGTGCGTAAAAATACATTTAGGTGAGAACGACAGCGCAGACTTGCTCTCCTGAGACGACCGGGTAACTTTGAAGAACTTATTCACGATTTGCAAAATCAAGCTGGTAGAATTATAATGGGGTTTTAAAATAAAGAAAAAAAAGACTTACCGAGTGCAAGGTGCCGCGTTTATTTCGTCGTTTGTATAAAGTTTATAATCCCATTCCAAGCGTTTCTCTCGGTGCCTCAGAAATGAATAAAGTCCCCAACTCCGATGGGTGGGTTCTGGTGGAGTGTAGAGCATCCAGACTGTATGAACAGTTTTCACAGCATCCAAATTGTGATGCGTGTAAAACATAGTAACAAAAGTAGATTTTAAAAGAGTTAATTGTATTTGGTTAACACCCACTAAATGTAAATGGTCTTCATTTCCCTTTATAAACACTTAATAATGCGTACAACAGTTAAGATGAAGTGTTGTGTGTTACTAGAAGAGACACCAGTGGATTGCAGAGCCCCTCCCCTTTGAAAAGAGCTATTGTAAATATGTGTAACGATTCTATCTGCAGTCGCCTTTGTCCCATATAGGGGTCAGCGAAAACGTTTACATTGTGGCAAACTTTAAAAACAAATGGGTTTCTGTGTGTAGCCTAGGGAGACTACAGTAGCAATTAGCCTCAACAAAAGTGACCTGCTGTTTGAAACAATGTTGTTCTTCAACGGTGTTCTTCATTTGCGATTTCGCCAAAACAGCAACAAAAATAAGGTGTTTACTTTTCTAACCCACCAGACGTAACTTCCCCAAATAACTTATTCTGTGTCAAACCTGCCCGACGTTTTTCAGATAACATAACATATGGCAGGAAGGTCTGCTTTTAGGCTGAACGTTATGAGAGGAACCCAGAACAATTAAAAAGATTGACAGGTGGGCTCTGACTGTCAGGGTGACGCTTGTGGAGGGGTGGAGTAACAGAGAGGCCGGAAAGGCAACTCGATGTGTCTGTCTATCAGTTGGAGCTGTCTGAACGGTCCGCGCATCACCAATGTGCGAACATTTCACTGCGGAGAAAGGAGTATCTACGCTCGTTGGAGTAAAAAGAAAAACAACAATAACCCAAGCCCGCATCGCCCTGGTCGATTTGAACGTTGTGACGGCGACGAGTTTCTGAGTTTATTCGTCAACTGTCCGTGTGAGAATCGTACGGACAGCATATTTGTAAGTATTTGTACTACCAATACGCAAAGAGAATGGGCTTGTTTTCGCGCTTGCGGAAAGAGCGATAGGACGTAGCCTAAACTGGTTGTTGTATGATATCTGGTTATGGTCTAAAATTATTCACAGAGTAGGCTTTTGATTGACATACACAGCTAATGTGTCACTCTTTCTCTTTACGTTCTTTCTGTCGACTAGATTGGAAAACGGAGCCGCACCTGTAAGGAGGAAGAGCCAGAATTTGGACCGATCGGGCATACGCCGTCGAGGGAGTTACCTAAAAATACAGGAGTTCTTCTTTTGTTACTTTTTTGGCGTTGAAATAGACAACTACTAGTCGATTCGAGGCGGAATCATCTTTGATGGAAGCGCAGCAAGGGGATAGGGGCTTGGCAGCTGTCCATATTCCTGCCTGCTAGACTGATATCTGAATAGGGGGTCGCCAGATTTTGTTTTTGTTTTTTTACAAACATAGTCTGCAATGAGTGTGAACGTGCAGCCAAAGTTGATAAAAACAACTCCTTTGTTTTTAGCGTTCTGATTTTTTCATCGGACAAATGATTGCAGAAATGATAAGAAACTCGTAGAATTAGCCCTCACTTGCATCCACACACAAACCCTAATAATAAATAAACAAACGAGGATCTAATTTTCACGCCAGATCTACCCCCTGAAGGACTAAAGGAGAAATAACTTTGATTTCTCCTCTGAATCTGTTTCCTGCTCGACGTGTCTGTTTTGATCTCTGCATGAAAAGTCAAGCGGAAAGTCTTGCAGCAGTATGCCGAGAAGAAAGCAGCAAGCGCCGCGGCGGTCAGTAGGTAAGTCCAGCTCTGCAGCTATAAACCTCACAAAGTAGAGGTCCGCTTTATTATCCAAATACAAAAACTGTAGAGGTGTTTGTACGAGCACGTCAAAAACGTATACTATTATTAGATATGTTCTCGACCATATTCTGAATGATTAGCCTAACGGATAAACTCAATCAACTTACACGCATTGCTACAATACGTTTGGCTACCTACACATTGCATGTAGTCGCATTGTAACCCATGTTAACAGCGTAATTTACGCACCAATCACGCCATCAGTATTTAAAGCGATTCTAATGTTTACACATTTTTAGTAATATATAATTTAAATTACGCAAGTATGCCCACTCTAACAGGAAAACGATATTTTGTCAATTTATGGAAAACGAATAGGCCTAAGTTGATGTTTCGACTTGACAACAACGTTACAAAGAAGTTTTACAAAGATGGTATACCGACCCATCACATTTTCTTAGACCCAGTAAAAACAAGAGCAATAGAAAAATAATTCTTGCATTTTCAGGTTGTGTTCCGCTCTGGATTGCCATCCTTGATTTGATGCTTGATTGATCGCTTGTCATGCGACGGGCTTTGATCTATTCATTCCTGATAAACATCAGTAAATCATTCACTGTGGAGACGCGGGCGCGGTGAGACAGCCGGACTTTGGACCAAAAGGATAACTTTTTGCCCCCACGTCGAGCAAGAAAAGAATAGACAAATTGAATGGCGGAAAAAAGTTCTCAAGCGCGATAAATACATTTACGATTAATACCCGAGGGAGGAGGGACTGGGGAGGGGGGGGGGGGTGGGAGGGGGTGTGTTTGCTGGGTTGTGTTTTTATTTGGCATGCGCATGCATGCATGTGCGTGTGTGTTGGC
>JAODUG010000003.1:816736-834465 GCA_027564795.1 Aphredoderus sayanus | reverse complement strand
CCACTGAGGAGGCTACTGGGGCGTGTCGAGATCAGAGAGGAGCACTAAAATAGCAATGGGCCCTAAACACTACAGACCGAACTAGGTAGGGCGACTTCTGAGGGTCATTAATAAGTGAGATATGGGGATGGGGGGAGAGTGGGGGCGTCGAGGTTATATGAGCAAATTAGTTTAATTTGACTATTACTTGATCTTCCAGAAGGTAATATAATGAGATTAAGGCCTGGCCATTTTGAATGTGATGATAGATTTAAGGCTTATCACTAACACTCTGCACAGGTCTCACACAAACACACATACACATCACACACACAAGAAGTATCCACTACAGTCTCCACTAAACTAAGTCTCCACTACAGTCTCCACTACTCTACAATGTAATAAACAATTTCTCAGACATAGACCCTTGTAGATTGATCGATAGATGGGCTTCATCTATGTCTCCGTGGCTTTTAACAAGCAGATGTATGTGTACACACACTAGCCAGTCGTAAGCTGTTCTGTGAGACTCATGTGTTTGCCTGAATACATTTCACATCCCTAAGCGGCGCAGTGATTGACATGCATTTCCAACTGATGAGAGATAGCCTTTGAAGTTTGCACTGTAATGACCAAAGCCGAACAAAGCAGCTGTAGAATGTTAAGCAGCCGGTGGAAATGCGAGGTTAAGCAGACTTAATCAAGGTTGTGATGAAGACTTTGAACTCTGTGGGCTTGTAATCTCTAATTGAAGCAAGGCTGAAGTGACGAAATTATGTAAAATAGATATTGCAGACCAGTTTTGCCACAATTGTGGATGAAAGAATAGAGAACATAAAGTACAAATAAAATATTGTATTGGACGTTCAGCCTGGCTATAAAGTGGCCCCATTTCCAGTGCAGTTTTTGAATATTGATTTTATTGTCGATTTTTGTCCTGGACATGCCAATGCTGGCAGCAACGGTCAAGATGGCCAGTTTTTTATACTATAATATCCAGTACTTTATGGTTGATTCAAACAACAGCTGTGTGTGTGTGTGTGTGTGTGTGCATGTGCGTGTTTACTCACCATACCTAATGTACTCCCAACTATGTCTTTTAC
Source organism: Aphredoderus sayanus (assembly GCA_027564795.1). Lineage (NCBI taxonomy): Eukaryota > Metazoa > Chordata > Actinopteri > Percopsiformes > Aphredoderidae > Aphredoderus > Aphredoderus sayanus. Next base: position 833,383 of record JAODUG010000003.1, on the reverse strand, counting down.
CCAAATTCAACAGTTTGGATTTGCAGTCCACCGAAAGGAATGATGAAATGTCTTCTATTGTAATGTGCTGTATTTCATTAGTCACAGCGCCAGTGTCATTTTGGGAACATCGCTGCTTCTATCAGTTTAGGCAGTCTATTTCAACACAGTGGAGCGGTGGTCGCTTTGCTGCAGTCATTTGTTGCCGGTTGTGGTTGTAAGGAGCTTCTGTCATAGATTGTCATGGTAACATCATGGGAACAAATACGCTGGAGAATAAACATGTAACAGGTCAGGTTTTTGGTTAACATTGGTCTGGATTTATCACTTATGTAATAGGGTTTACTGTATCTCACAAAGGAGGCATGAGTTAAAACAGTGCAATAAAATACAGCATACAAGGCCTGCTTAAGATCAGTGTTGCAGTGCTCTTTGCTGTAAACCTGTTGGTACTGTTTGTACATTACAAGCCATACCTGGATGGAAGGGAATATAAATATATTTCTGGTAATTACTTGAGCTAAGGGGTGGCATAACCTTTGACCCCTTGCCACATGTGTTTGTATAATTGTTCTAAGGTAGCTTTGGATTACATTTAGATGGTATTATAACCTGCACAAAATAACACAGCAATTGTCTGTCCATTTCATGGTCAAATAATTGATAAAGAGCTTCTAAAAAGTATTTAGAAAATACAGATATAGCCTCTGTTCCCACTTTACATTTAACTAATCCAACATTTGTTTCTGTAGAACCGCTGTTAAATATTTTTTTTCTCTGTTGCCACTAATATTTTTAATAATTTGCAAGCACCAACAACTAAACATTGAGTTATATATTGTTACTTTATGTCATTGTACATTTATTTTATGTCCACAGAACATAGATATTTAAATTGTGGGGTGGGCTTTAATGTTTAAATTACATTAACATAAGGATTACTTTTTTTCTTGGCCATCTCACTATATACTCAGTACTCATTTTTATTGGACGTGACAACCGCTTTGGCTAACAGCGACAGTGACGTAGAATGGCTCTCAAACTGTGACAGTACAAAATGGAAATGCATTCCTTCACACATCCCGAAAGGTTTAGCTTCTTTGAGTGTACATTTGCTAGAAAGGAAAACATTCAAACTTAGGATAGTAATGTGCATGCATATGTTTGTTACTATATGCGCATGAATTCCAGCATTTTTTAGGTAATTAAATTAAATAGCTGTTCTGTTCTCACTTAAACATTTATGTTAATGTGGTTTTATGTTAGTCATCAATACATTATGTAGCATGTGTGAGTACACATACTAGTAGACATAATAGTTTTACAAGTCACACATTGCATGGTTTAACTGCCTTATTTTCCTCTAAACACCCACCGCCCTCCACCAATACTCCCAGCCACCTCCTTCACCATATCTATTCAAAAGGACTGTTAATTATGACTTCAGGAAAGAGGGAAAAGTTGAGCATTCCTTCTTCCCAAAGGCATCGTTAGCTGCAGTCCCTAATTATCCAGGAAGCTGATGGATCAGTGACAGGGCCCCACCGATTAATGCTGACAAATTTCAGCAAGGTGTCAAGTCTGCAAGCTGCCTTGATGTAATCAGCTCAGTGTTAGTCGTGCCCCATATCCCCCTTATATCCCGCCCCCAATACCCCAGTGTAAAATCTATTGCACCAGGGGCTTGTAATGTCAGTGTGACAGGTAGGATTCTACCGCTGTGACTAATCAAGCCCATTTTATCTCTTTAGGAGTGGCCTTTGGTTATTATGAAGGGGCTATTATTAAGGGGACACAATTTGTAATCTAGTTGTAATCACATAATGTTTATGTAATACACTAATGGTTGAAACCAGGGTTACTAAAACACTGTTGTGGACACTCCTCTCTACTCCTTCCCCTACAAAGCTCACAGACATTGACCGTTCTCTACCCTGTCTCCAGCTCTCAAACGTTTGTGGACAGTTACGTTTTATAAATGCAAAACATGAGCTGGGCCAGGTTATGAGGGGTGTACCTTTTTAATAATATCAATATGGAATATGAATATGGAATATGAATTCCAGAATCTGGTCAAGATGTATTAGATTTACGTTGTTGTTTCATTTGATTTCTTTAGTGTTAAAAAGTGACAAGCATTTTAAACCTTGTAATTTACTCATTGTATATATAATCAATGAAAGAGGACATTTTAAAGATGACTTAGATCCGTTTGCGGAGCTAATGCCAAACCTTTTAAGGAAATTAGCCAGGTCTTGATGCTGTGCAGTAATAAGTGTTCTGACATTTCTTGAATTCAGCATTTCAGAACAAGTCATTTGGTGTCACAGCACTAAATTAAGTTTGTGCCTAATACTAATGCAAAAGCATATTTACGTTATGCATGTGCTTTCGTTTGTTGTGTGATTCATGCACGCGTGTTAGAAAAACTAATCTTGTTCTCTCAATCTATGAATAATCAAGAGTATTATGATTGTGTCATTATAACCAAGTGACTTTGACTCAAGGACTTAACAGATATATTTGCCGGCTGTACTTACTATACCAATATTTAATTTATAGCTTGGGTCAATGCTAGTAGGCCTTCAGGAAATCAACGAAACACAGCTATACCCACTCCTCTGTGTGCACACACACAACCAGTCTTTTGTCCTAATCTTTGTGAAGGTTATGTGACAAATGAAGATCGATGACTGCCCTTATGGAAAGGAGAGGGTTACATTCAAAATATGCAGGAATTAGGCATTGCCAAGAGGGTGATGATGTAAAGGCATTCACTCCTGCACCACTGAGGTAAAACTTGGCTTAATGAGGCTTTGAGGTAGTAAGAAAACATGAATTTCCACTCACAAACTCAACAGGAAACCTTCCTGTTAAATGTGGTGGTTTTGTTTCTCCAGAATAAAACAAACTTTAATTACATCCTGCCTGCGGGCATGGTTTATTGTAAGGCTGTGTACCTTATTAGTTTTCATTTGCTTGTTTCTATATCCTTGTGTGTGTGTGTGTGTGTGTGTGTGTGTGTGTGCAGTATACACATATCATTCACAAATAGATCTTGGCAACCATTCATGATGGAGCCACAAAACAAAGTCCACAATTCTCAGTTAGCTGTGAAGTAAATAACAAAGCTATAGTATGACCTTCACCTACTATACAGTGGCATAGAAACTGAAATGTTTCGTAGTCTATTGCAGTTGTACGAATTGTAACTGACAAGGAAAGAGTGTGGCCACATTGAAAGGAGACATATAGTAGACAGTGTAAAGTAAACACTAGCTCAACCCATCCGCTATACGCCCCTGTCACATCGTACATACAGTATATGCTGTATACCTACTGTAAGCCCATCTGATTGACTGTGTGCAGGCCTGTGACTGAGTAAATATTTTTACAAGGGGGATTGATTACACCAAATATCTTTATATTTCCCCACAATGTTATACAGAACTACAGAGACCCGGTCTGCTTGTTGTGGGTGGAATATGGTATTGGTTTAATAATTAATACGAATTAATCAACCACCTTTAACATGACATAACATTATTATAAATATTTGGACAGAGTGTATTCCTCCAGTACAGCTATGGTAAGGTGAAAAAGAATTGTGGGTAATCAGACCAGCTGTGTTTGCTCATACTCTATCAAGTGCACTAACACTACAAGATGAAAAAAAGGGAGTCGTGACTTAAAGATGGAAAGACTGAAGGTCTAGTGTGCACTCCTACACCAGTGTGCGCTTACGGTAATGTGTGTGTTATATAAGGTCTTGCTTGTTTCACTGACACATGCATGTCACATGTTACTCTAACATAGGTCATATTGCACTGGGTGCCCATGGCTACAAAATGCAAATGGATTTATACAGTATGTCAACAGTCACAAACGCACAAGCCTATGTTGTTTGCAAAGAAGGATATATTGCGACAAATGTGTTCCTCTTGATAGATTGTAATCTGTGTCACGATCGTTTAAATGTGGCGATATCCCTAGCACTGTTAATCAAAATTACTAATTTGTTTATGAAATATTACTTTATTCTAACAAGATTATCAGGAAGAATAATCTTTCAATTATTTTCTTAATGATCAATTACGTGATGATTGATTAAATATTATACAGCAATTAGCCTATATGTTGATTCATAATGATAGCAGTATTAGCCATTAAACTAGGATTATGGGTACTATGGGCATTTATTATGCCTTTCAGTCTTATTAAATTATTGTTTTTATCGTTGGTGCACTTCGGTGTTACTGCACCAGTAGTCCATTATCTCGTTGCAATTTTTATCCATCAGGTAAAATTTACAGCTAAGCTCCTTGGCTCAAAATAAAATAAAATGGCAGAGAACAAACTGTCAAGTGAACAACAGTGTTCTAGATAATGACAGTGCTGAGCCATCTTCGTCTCAAGTAAGTGTTTTCATCTCAGTTGTGTATATACACACTTTTAATACATTCAGCATCCAGGCTCTTTGGCATGTCTTACATATTGTACCTGAACATGTGAATGATTCCGGTAACATGACGCAGGTAAGATAACACGTGCAGGAGGAGCGAGATGAAGATAGAGAGAGTGGGAAGCAGCATGAAAAAGGAGAGAGGGTAAGAGGAAAACTGAGGAAAAGAGGAGTTTTGAAGAAAATGTATTGAAAGTGACAGATGAACAGGAATGGGTAGACATTCTAATGCGGCAGCTGCGATGGCTGCCATTGCTCTGACAGGTGTCAATTAAGAATTACTGCTAAGGCCCCCCTAGTCATTTCTCCCAGCCCAGCTGTCTGCTGGGGCGCTTGTGTGAGAAATAACACTTTACCCTTGTCACGGTGTTAGCGCTTAGCTGCGGTCGCCCCAGAAAACGAGTGCACGGCGGTCGCATTAATCGATAACCAGTGTATTAGCAATTATTTTGCCCATTGATTTACGCTGTGGTAGCGGCGCGTGCGCGCATTGTGCTGTTATTAGCCGTTGATTATTTGTGCCTGGACTGCATGGGCTTACCAACACACACACACACACACACGTCCTGTCCATTGCCAGGTAGATATAACTTATCCTTGGAGCGTCACCGATACACCAAAGGACACACGCACACACAAAACCAACACACACTCCTTTTGTGTGCCACTGTTGATGGGTAGGTCCTTGAAAAAATAATAAATAATAAATGTTAAATAATGTCAAAGTTTCATTCAGCATTTTGAACAATGACATGTTTTGTTTACAAAGTACTGTAGCTATGCTGGAAAAATGAAAACATTAGCTCGAGAGGGTGTTAGTGTATCAGCATACAAGGGCCATCATAATGTAGACCTACTATCTACTACTATCTGCGTGGCGGGGTAAGTCACACCCTGTTGGTTCAAATGTTGTATTTGTAGTTGACTGGTTATTAAGGGTGAGGGTTAGTGATTCTCATCCAATACACAGTAAATATTGATTATGGCTTTAAGTGGTCTTCAGCTGGTGCTAAATAGTTTTGTTCTGGCCTGCGGTGTATGTAAAACATGTATCTCAGACGCTGGTGGTGCATGTGTATTTAAGACAAGACAAATAATAGGTGCTCATTTCATTTTTATGACATGGCGATTGATAAGAGCTGGCCTCAGCATATCAAAAACAGAGGAAATGTCTGTCCCCCCAAGGAGTGTTTATTTAACTGATAAGGTGGGTTGAAAGCAATGAATATCTTTTTTTTTTCTTTTTGCAGACAACAGTTTATTGGAGATAAGCCATCTGGGAATGGATACAGTTAACAGATGACACTTTGTCCTTGAGACTGGACGTTGGGATGGGGGCTGCCCTCCACAGTCTGGTGTGGTGCCACCACCACCACCCCGCCCCCTCTACCCATCTTTATCTCCATCCACTCCTTTCCTATCTCCTCGTTGTTGTTGTTTTTTCCGTTACTGGTCCCTTCCCTTTTCACATATTTCCATCTGTCATCAATCTCTATCATGCTGCCTCCATTCTCCTCCACCCCACTCATATATCCTCTCTAACTGTCTCTCTCTCACGGCCTTTTCTTTCTTTCTCGTCTCTTCCTGATGCTCACGAGGCATGGGGCTGGCGGAAAAAAGGACTTGAAACCTCAAAAGGCTGCCATTACTTCTCTCTTTGAGGCTCTCTGGCCCCTCTGCTCATATTGTAACAGCCCCTTTCTAATCTGTCTGTCATCAGGAATGTATACTCATTCTCTTGGGACGTAGGTATGTAATCCAAAAGGTTGCGAGGCAATTTCAAATCTCCTACTCTCCTGCTTCGATCTCAACACACGCAACTATTCCAATGCTGCCCTGATGTTAGTTGTGTCATAACCAGCTCAGAGCAGTCAAATTATATTTAGTCCGTGGTGAAGGAGGTGGGGTACTGCTTCATGGGATTGCCGTGGAAGAAACCACTCTCGACCCACAGGTCGTGAAGAGGAGAGGCATATATTTAACCGCCGTCCTGCTTTGGCATTTGTGAAGGGGATGCCATGTCGCAGGGTTCCAGTCACACAAGCGAAGCCACATGCTCCCCTAAAAGTCCTTCCAAATCTTTCTGAGCCCCTGAGTTCTTGGACAATGACAATTACTGGGTGGGGGCGGGGGTATAAGTCTTTTAAGTAATCTATCTCGTAGGGCACAGCAAGGAGGTGGAGGTGCTTCTATAGACCCCATCAGCCCAGTCGGTATGTGGCTTATTTCACTCTGACTTGGACCGGATATTCAGTCAAATGTCCACTGGCAGTGTCTGAGCTTGTCTCCCTGTGTGCCTATCCATCTGTCTCGTCTGTATGTACCTGTCTTCCTGTCGCTGGTCTGACCTGTCTACCTGTGGTCTGTCACCATGGTACATCACTGTTGGCGATGGGAAGCCAAGGCTAACTGCCACTTTGTCAAACTAAGTCATGTCCAACCTGGCCAGCTGTCGGAATCTTGCTGCTGTTCCTTTTTGAAAATCAGTTCAGTCTGTCAGGCTTTCAAGAGTAACTGTCGTCCCCATTCCCCAATGTCAGTGTGTCAATCTGCCTTCTACTTTTATTTCTGTGGTGTTCATTTTCTTCTTCTTTTGAGTTGGTCTTGTCAATGGCATTCCCTTCTGCGTATTCCAATTCCCTTAAATCCCATTCCCTAAAAAGCTTCCTGTGTCAACGGAAAGCCTGAAAAGCAGTTTTCGCATACATGCTATTTCAGTTAACTGAACAGCCAGCAATTTCCAATCATTAACTTTAACTAAGTTATTTATACACTCCAGGCATAAAGCAATAACACAGAAACATTTAAAGCCAAAGTCATTTGCTTTATGCACTTTTCAAGCTGATGGTGGACAACTACTGTAAGGCTTGTTGGAAGAGGAGCTACTTGGCTGAACAAACTCTCGTTCTCCTAAGAGAAATCAAACTCGGCTCGCCCATCTTCCTGCAGTGATTTATAGTGTCCTGAAATAAAACTATAGGGAACATTTGCAGGCCTGCGAACTAGTGCTAAAGAGCAACCTCAACACATCAGAAAGATAAAATAAGATAACACTTTATTGATCCCCTAGGGGAAATTCAATGTTGCAGCAGTGAAATAACAGAACAGTGTTCCAGAACATTGTTTACAGAACCTGGAGCCTATGTACAATATAAATACTAGACTGTATATTAACTGTTCAATTATTACTTTACACAAGAGCAAATATTGATATACATATACTGTACTAGCTTTTAAAGTATTTTGATACTAATATTATAAATAAACTACTCCAAGCCAATCAACTTATCTTACTGTCGTCACAAACTACAGCTGCTCCACCATTGTTCTATAACAACTAAAACATAAAGATGGTGTGCATCATTACATCCATGCAGACAATAGTCGATGTTTGTCTCTGCTGCACAAAGTTTCCTGCGCTATATCACGATATTTCACAAACAGTTAAAAACCAAATCCGATATAAAGCATATGGTATTGTACTCTCCGCTAATTAGTGCTCTGGGAATTATATTGCTATAAATGTAGCGTTACATGAACAGTAGATGAAAAATAAGCTTGAGGACGTACGTCTTTCTTTTTTCTTTGGTACATTTTTAGCTGTACGGGCCGAGAGGAGTTTCTGTGGAACAGGAGTGCTGATTCTGTACTCCTGTGTGGGTCAAAATATCTCTCCCTCTCCTCCTCTCTCCCCCCTTCTCTACCTCTCTCTCTGACTATGTGAGGATCTATTATGTATGGAGTAGCTGAGTGTCTGTGTGACCGAGGCCAGAGAGGCAGACAGCTCTGAGTGAGCCACTATTGTGTGAGAGGGAGTGAAGAGCACAGAGGAAGGAGCTGGGGCGGGCGGGGCATATAGGACAGAGAAAATAGAGTGACAGTGGGCTAAGGGGAACCAGGAAGGTAGGGGGGCATGGGAGTGGATGTACTAGAGCTGCGCTTCTCAAAATAGGGGGGGTGAGAAGTGACCCAGGTTTTAAAACTGTAGTATTCATATTATAATCTAGCTGTAGTCTGTGGTATACCTTCTGTTAGAAAACATAACCGAATGTACAGTATGCGTTTTATAACTCACACTCACACATTAATCTCACAAAAACGATTTTGTGAACTGTGACGGCAGGGAGGATTCTGGGATGGTGTGATAAGAGGGTGAGATAAACATACAAGCAAATAAACTGAGAAAAAAGCATAACCATATGCAGTTTGTAAGAGTATGTACAGTGGGGTCCACTACCGCAGTCTTCTTCCATATTTCTCACTTGTCTCTCTTTCTATTCTGTTATCCATTATTTCATCCCTTCTCTTGCCCCCCAGGTGCCATTCTAAGCATAAGGCTGCTCATATCTTTCTGTCTTCCCCACCATTGTATTAATAATTCAGAAACTAACATAAAACCTTTACTCACTTATGACTGAACACAAGACAATTTAATATTATCAAGAAGTACATTTCAGGTGTTTTGCTTATAACCTTATTTTACTGCCATTTTATAGTCTTGACTCTAAAGTATAATCACGTAGATTAATCGAAGAACTAGTCTACAGACTGATTTTGAAAATAATAACTAGTGGCAATGCTACTAAGGACATTGTGTTTTGTCGTAATTTCATGTTGTGGATAAAGAAATGAATGTGTAAACAAGCTATTTAGAGACTTAATTAGTTACAAAAAAATCTAGTTAGTGGACTCAGAATTTTGATTCTGTATATGTGCATATTGTATACATATGTTTAAAGCTAACATGTTAGCAATCATCACCACAACTAGGCTATGAACAACTTTCTTTCTTTTTTTGCCCGGGGGACAAGTTTGAGAAGCGCTGACAAAGAGCAGGAAAAGTAACAGAACGAGGGAAAGAAATGAAGGAATGACTGGAGGGGCTGAGGGATGGAGGGAGAGATTAATAGAGGACGAGAGAAAGGTATTTGAGGCAGTGGCCAAGAAAACAGAGACACAATCACAATGCAGCAGGGAGAGAAAGAGAGAGAGGGGGGATGTCATCCATGGCTGCCACTCATCACTCACAGCTTAATGACGCTGTTTTTTCCCCTTCTTCCCTCTTTTTTTTCCCGTGGGAGAAGTGGGGGGGGGGGGCTCACCCCGCGCCCAATCGAACGAGGTCATTCAGAGTTCACAACCTTCAGGTGGGAATTTACTGTGTGTGTCATAGACAAACACACTCCCTCAAACTTCAAACCAAACTTCAAACCAAATGTTATTTGTTAGGAAGTGCAAAGGGAGTAATATGAAAACAGGTTCACGGTTTTCATTTCTTGGCCTGTCAACACTTCATTTTGGTGGAGAGGGAAAAGTTTCACAAATAATATAGAAGGTTCTGAAATACACAAATGTGTGTTAGATGTATACGCGCGCGCGCGTGTGTGTGTGCATGTGAGAGAGTGCGAAAGTTTATATTTGTGAGATATATTTGTGTGTCTGTGTGTGTGTTTGTTTGTAACACATACTAACTTGTATTTCTCCCTCTTCCTGGGACTGGCTTGATTCCTGTTCCAGCTTTGGTGTGTTGATATGTCAGTATAAGTGTGTGGGTGGCTTGGTGTGCGCGTGTGTGTGTGTGTGTGTGTGTACTCGGCACCGCTTGTCCCCGCTCTCCGGCGTTGATTCTGGGAAGCGTCAAGCGTTTAAGGCTCAAACGGCAGGCTTTTCCCTCACACTCCTACTCGCACCAAATTTGGGGAACAGCTGGTTAGGCCATGACGATGATTTGTCTCTCTCTGCCCGTCTGCTTGACAGGTTGAGAGTGCTGACTCTTGCGCGCGCACGCACAAACACACACGCGCGCACTCACTCCCACACTGAGGAGCACACACACAATTAAACATGCACTCAATAACATGCACTCACTCACTCACTCACTTACTCACTCACTCACTCAGCCAAACACCCACTTGCTCACTAAAACAGGCACATATGCACGTAATATCACACACACACACACACACACACACACACACACATGCATATTCTCCCTCACTCACAGACACATAACCCTTATAAGAGGCCTTGTTCTCCAGGGCTCTGCCAGAATGCTCTGATTTCCTTTAGCCCGGGCGGCCATACATCAGCTTGGGGCCTCCCAGCCCGGATGGTAGGGGCTGACAGAATGACATGTGTCATTTATCAAACAAGGGGCGCCAGGCCTCAGGAAAAGACTAGACTGCTGTGTGACAAACCCCCCCCCCCCATCCTGAGAACACTCCCCTGCATGGAGAGAAGGGGAGTGTTATCATGGGATGAAGACAGACGAATCTCCCCGGATACAAGACACACTGCACAAAGACATACACAAAGATAACTAGACACATCTTGATCACATATAATGCACTTGAGCTTCTCGGGATGATGTCGGTCAATTTCCACCTGGTCTTAATATTGCTGTCTTGTCCAACTGTAATTCTTTGTTTCTGAGCAAAATCTTATTTTGTCTTTTTAAATGAGCCTTCATCTTCTCTCAGACATGTGGTGTTGCGAAACAAGCATTCCAGATTTCCAAAAGGCATGTTTTGGTGTGTAACTTGCTTTTTTGTTCCATTATAATCAAGAGTATCCCACTCTAAACTGAATTATTTGACAAAAATTGGTTTAGAAATGATTTTTACTGTTGGGAAAAGGCGACTTATTCTTCAGGTTGTTCGCTGAAATGTTTTTATCCACAACTAAAGACTACCTTGCTAATAACAAGCCAGTGTGTCCTCCCAACGACAAAATGCTAATCTCTCCGAGCTGTCACTAGCTCTTTATTTGTTTACCCTGCCTTCCCTCCAGCCACCCCGCCACCGCCCTTATACCTTCCTTCCTTCCTCCATCTCTCCCTGCGATTTCCTTTTTGCTCTCTTTCATGCTAACTCTCTCTCCATCACTATCTCTGCCCGTTAGTCTCTCCACAGCCCATTCATTTATCTTCATAAGCTTAATTTATTTTCACTGCCAGATGCAAGCTGACAGGCATCAGTCACACACACCCACACATGCCCACACACACGCACACGCGCACACGCACACACACACAGGCACAGATGTCTTTTTTTCCCCTTTCCACCGGCTGTATTACCTCACTGTTCAGAGGACTTGCCGTGACATACCCCCGGTTTTACCTCTGTCCTCTAGACCCTCCCTCGCAACCGCAAAACCTCGCCATTAACATTACTCACGATGGATGCGTCTATATAACAGATTGATTGTGGATATTATGGTTTTAGTGCCATTTGTGTGTGTGTGTGTGTGTTATTCAGAGAGAGAGAGAACAAGTCACGCTATTATTTGGGATTCATGCAATGCGTCGATGTTTGTATGGGTGTGTGTGTGGATAGAGGGCACATTGGGAAGCTGTAACCAAAATTGAAAAAAACAATGTCAGGGAGGGAGGCTTGTCTCTCATCTCTTCTTCCAGCCGTTCACTGTCTGTCCATGGTCTGATATTGTACTCTGTTGAAGGATGACTTCCTCCCCCCACCCACCCCTCATCTGTCTCTCTTGCTGTGTAACACACACACACACACACACACACACACACACACACACACATACACACAATTATGATGATATTGCTACTGCAAGTCTTTTTTTTTTTTTTGAGAGAGCCTAGTACATAATTTACTATCCTCCTCCAGGGACCCCTTCTCAACCCCTAATCCCTCCCACTGTCCCAGCCAGACCCTCCATCATCCCCCTGTTCTGTCTGTTTACTGCCATGATCATCAGGAAATCACACACACACACACACACACACACACACACACACACACATACACATACAGAGTGCATGGTTCATTAGTGTCTGCGGTTGCTATATATTCCCCTATGTGAGTTCCTCTGTTAATATGAATGTTTAGTTCGACATGACTTTGTTTATTGGAAGCCAAGAGTCGCTGCATTAAAGGTATGCAAGCCCGGAACAGACCTTCCAACAGTCCTGCCCAGATCACTGTGGGTGTGCTGAACACAGCTGTGTAGGGGGAGGAGTAGAGAGACGTGTCAGCCACTGTAGTGCTGTTCAAACCAAGATGTCCTTCTAACAGTGTTCAAATCTAGGTGTGTCCCTTTCATCGGGACAAAGAAGAAGACTGACCGACAACACACATTCCTTGTGGAAATACAATCAGTCCTGTGAAAATGGGTGGGAAATTGTATTTGATAAAATAACTATCCCTGTAATGACGACATCATTTGAGTTTCTTAGGCTGTCTAGATAAGATGTGTTTTTCTGGTCTAATATAGGAGGGTCTTGTTTTTAGGTCTTTTCTGAGAGAGTCCAGAACTCTGTTTTTGTTTTATCTGTGTGGGTTTATTTTAAGCTACGTTTTTTCAGCGTACAAGTGAAGCCGATGGAATATTTAGAGGACTGTGCACTCTGTGTGTGTTTGTGTGTGGTATCCTGCTGTCTTAAATCAGACTGTTCCATAGTTTTAGTGGGCTTCCTGCAGAGAGTAAAGGGTCAGATTCAAGGAAGTGTGTATCTGTGTGTGTGTGTGTGCCCGTATGATGTGTGTATGTGGGTCACTGCTCTCCCCCATCGCTCTCTCTCTTTCTCCCTATGTTTTGTTCCTCAGCAGTGTACAAAGTGGATGGCCCCTGTGAATTGGGGAGGGAGGGAGAGAGGGCTGACAGCAGAGAGAAGGTTGATTGATGGCTTATTGTGCAAGTGGACTTGGCTAGAACAAGCTGGTTAGGTTCTGACCCTGATTTGGCCCTGTGCCCTCTCATTTTAACGTTATTTGCGTATTCTCTCCCCCCCGGCTCTCTTCCCCACCCACCCCCACTCAGTCTCATTCAAGATGAGTGTCCCATCACTCATACAGTACATAACAGTACTGTATGCGCGCACACACTCTCTGTCTCTGCCGCTTCTCCGTGGACACCCTCCTATGTCGGCACCCAATATAATTCATTTTGTCACCAGTCCTTCACCCCTGTTTCCTTCCCGTCCCTCCTCCAACCTTCTGTGCTCCTCCAGGACAGGCTTTGCCCTGTGATCCATTACATTTCACAAAGGCTTCGTTTTCTATTCATATGGTGGCTATTCAAAACACAGGCCACTTTCCAGAACCCCCCCCCATCCAACCAACCACCTTCAAAAAAAGAGCTCTTATAGCCAAATCCAATGTCACTTTTCATTCTCTTTGTTCGGCACTGACCTGACTGGCTACCTACCAGCGACAGACCATAGGGAAATTACTCATGACCTTATATGGCGATTGGATGGAAGGCTAAGTTAGCATAAAACGGTAGGTACACAAGTTCCAAATACAGTTCAACGTGTGCTTTTCTCCATCAGTGGGAATATTTGCTCCTGTTCTCCTCACAAGCAGACTGATTTATGGTAATTATCCATCTTTGGGGTCATCCATCAACTGGTTGTTGCTAGGCGATGGGAGCAGCTGTTGTGTAGTTGGAGAAGCTCCATTGTCGTGTATGGTGCAGGTGAATCGAACAAAAGACGAAGAAGGATCTAGTAGTAGTTTTGATGCGTGTTCTACAGTCTGTTTTTCTTTGTTTGTTTTATCTACTCAAGTCACTAAATAATAATTAGTCTTATAGTAATAGTAACAAGTCTTTGGAATTGAGGACTAAAGTCATACTCCAGGGTAAATGTTTGTATAAATGTATAAATATATAAACATGAAATCACAATTACGTCTATATTGTTTTTTTTTTACGTACAAGCCAAATCAAACGTAGCCTGTGTTTGGGATTGGGTGTAACCTTCCAGAAAACCTGTGGTGCCCATGGCAGTTGTTTGATCTGAGGACAAGTATGCACTGTCCGTTGGAAGAGGTGGGGGTGGGTTTTGGGGCTGATTTATAGACCACTGTCATCGTCATGGCGTCTCACAGCCCACTCCCTGGGAGACCAGGGTAAACAAACAACAGATATAACATGGGGAGACAAAAAGAAAGAGGAGCACAACAGGGGAACGTTGTACAGTTGTGTTTTAATCTCTCCGTCTCTGTATGCTCCCCACAAGCACACACTCACACACCTATACACACACACGCAGGGTAAAATGCATGAGGTTAATCCTAGGTAAAAACCCACCCGTTTGTATGACCCAGTTATAGGCTATTAGCATAATATGAGTTGGAGTAATTGCAAATGACAGGGAATGTATATGAAAGACCTTAGGGCATTCAAAAGTTTTAGTTGAAATTCAAGCCTTGCTTCTCAGCAGGACGGACATAATGGTGGCCTACATTTGATCAAGCACGGCGGCAATGACGGCTGATAGTGTGTATTTCACGGCCTTTTGATCACTGCAATTGTATCCGTTTCAATGAATTCCCCCCGTATAAACTCACTGCGAGCAAAATAATCCAATTTAATTAGCCGCTCAAAAGTGCACGCCTTTGCTCAGACGCCGAGGTGTGCAGGCGCTTGCCTGCCGAATGTTTTGTTTTCCCTTTACCGGAAGTGTTGTGGAAGCTGAGAAAATGGATTCGTGTGGCACACCAGTCCATTATAAGCCCTGGAGCAACGGTGCCATATGGTAGACTATTCCATGTGGGCTTGGTGGAGGCTGGGCCGTGGGGGCTGCAAGGGAAGGCCTTTACAAGTCTGGTTAAGGAGGGGAGGACGCGCTGTTAATTTAAAAGCCCCTCTGTGGTATCCATGGCAACACATATCACTGTTATTTCGCTAGGTGGAATCCGCGTAAAACACCTCGCTTTCACCTCCTGAAACACCAACGTGGAACAGTCTCGCTCCAAGCAGTCAGTAGCATTAGTAAGATACCCTTGTACTATTTCCGTTCATTAGCAACGTAGAGACTGGGCTATATATTTTACGTCTGCCCTCAGAGGATATGAAGTATTTCCCTTTAAGTTGATCTTAATTGGGATGGTCTTTAATAATGTCAGTGATTCCTTTTCTACCAGGCAGAATTGTGAGACCATGCTAGTTTTCTTGTCACTAGCAGAGCATGTTAGCTTGCCTCTGTCGTCTTCTGAGAGCAGTTCAAAGAGGCAGTATTAGTTTCTCTGAAACTCAAGCCACCCCTATCCCAGGGAGAGAAAAAAAGAATAGGGGGGTTTGGGTAGGGGGGGGGGGGGTTGTCTGACATACTGGCATTACCATAATTGGCTTTTCTACATGATAGGACAGAGGAAATAATAATGTCATTTTATTTACAGCCGTCTCATTCTCTCTCAAACACACACACATTCACACTGGGCTCCTCTGTTGAAACACACGCACACACACACATACACATACACATAGACACACACACACACACACACATACACACCGTACAGGTCAGTGACACACACTGATCAGGCCTGTCCAAAGCCATCAGAGGTGAGTGGCAGCGAATGGAGGGGCCGGTGACAAAGCGAAACGAGAGGGAGAAATAAGACTGCCACGGCAGAGCTCCTGTTTTGAAAGGCTACTAAATGGTGTGAGAAAGCTTCGGCATCTGCCCGCTGGAAATGGAGCGCCCGGCATCGCCGGGTAAATCAGTGGGGTGAGCGCTGGCGGAATTGGACATTAGCACTGCAAATGAGTGCTGGGATTGGCCTCTTCTTCCAGACAACATGAATAAATGAGGAAGGTTGAGAGGGGGCAAGGCGTGTGTGTGTGTGTGTGTGTGTGTGTGTGTGTGTGTGTGTGTAAAAGCCAGAGAGACAGCGTGTGTAGTACAAGTGCCAATGTGCACTAAAGTTGTTGTTTTGTTTTTTTTCCCCCTCGACCGTCTTTTTGAATTTGCTGATTTTGGTTAAGTACTGCATATGACACCAGACAGGTTATATGTTATGACACATAATATGCAGTACACCATTAAAGAAGAGGAGACATGTTTGTCTTATTTGTTGCAGTAATGTCAGTGTTTGCATGTGCGTCATGTGAACTCTGAAAGAAAACTTGCCGTTCCGTAAAGTGTATTGAAGTCCACGCACATATTTGCCTCAACGCTGGCCTTCCATTGGACAAACTAACGTGTACCTGAGCCAATCAGTGACAGGGGGAGGGCATGCACAGAGAGTGAACAGGTCATTTTCTGTTTATCTCCAAGTGTAGTATAAAGTATAGTAGTGAGTGGATCATTTAAACATCAGCCCAGGCACACACAAACGCACACATCTATTGTTACATGTCTATCACACAAATCTGTTGTTACATGTCTATCACACAAATCTATTGTTACATGTCTATCACACAAATCTATTGTTACATGTCTATCACACAAA
>JAODUG010000003.1:800743-816636 GCA_027564795.1 Aphredoderus sayanus | reverse complement strand
ATGTCTATCACACAAATCTATTGTTACATGTCTATCACACAAATCTATTGTTACATGTCTATCACACAAATCTATTGGTACTTGTCTATCACACAAATATGAGGCAAAGAATACAAATTCCTCTACGTAATTTCTTGTGCGCTTGTGTTCCCCTCTTCCCCCTTCCCCCACACGCAAGTTCAAGAGCAAGTGTGTGTGTGTGTGTGTGTGTGTGTGTGTGTGTGTGTGTGTGTGTGTGTGTGTGTGGCCTTGTAATGCCTGCTGTCCTGGGCTTTGTGATGGTGGTTTGGGAGCAGCATTGAAGGGAAGAGGGCTAGCTCGCGTCCCGCTGCGGAGTCACCTGTCTCCAGCAGGAAGCCACGGGCCTTGGGCACGTCAGCGGTGACAGGCTCCTGTCCAGACCCAGATGGCCGGGCGTTAGCCTCGCCAACCCCCTACACACACACACACACACACACACACACACACCATCAGTGGCAGAACACATGCATTCTGAGTTGCATGCAAACGCACACGTAGAAGATTACATTGCTTTTATGTCTCTTATGTTTTGTTACGGTTGTCAGAAAAGCACGTGCGCACGCACACCCGCACACACACACACTCACACAGACACACACACACACACACACGCACACAGACACACACACGCACACAGACACAGACACACACACACACGCACAGACACACACAGACACGCACACAGACACACACACGCACACAGACACACACACACACGCACACAGACACACACACACCCGCACACACACACACAGACACACACACACACGCACACAGACACACACAGACACACACACACACGCACACAGACACACACACACACGCACACGCACAGACACACACAGACGCTCACCTCTTGTTCGCCGGCCTAAACAAATCTCTTTTTTTCACCCTCGTTTCTTTTCAAAACCTGTCCTCTCCCCCCCTCCCCCCCACACCTTCCTCCCTGACAGCACAAAGTGGGCTTAACGTTTTTGACTGACAACCACAACAGACACCTCTTCTGCCCACCCGCCCAACCACCAACACACACACCCCCCACCCCCGGCCTAATCCCTTCCCCGTCCCGCGCCTCCCCTGCCGCCTCTCTCCTCCCTGCTTCCCCTTTTGTTCTGAGTGACGCTGGAAAGGCGCCGTGTCAGCATCTTTTCCATCCCTGATTGCCTTATTAGCCGCCAGTGGCACCCGCAGCTTTTCTGCCACAGATGGCGCGGGGAGGAGGGGGGAGGGAGGATGAGGGAGGGAGGATGAGGGAGGGAGGGAGGCTGGGGGGGGGTGAGGGCGGACGCCTGACTTGTGTTTGTGGTGTGGTGGTGGTTGTGGCTGTTGTTGTTTGTTGGTGCTTTATTTCTCCCCTCCCTCCTTCACACGCTTCCTCTCGGACTTGAGTACTGCGGGCACCCCGGGCCGACGCTGACACACACCTGACACTGATGGTTGTCAAGGGGGCATACCAAGGGGCTGGCAGGGGAAGGCTGCTGTTTAGTGTGTGTGTGTGTGTGTGTGTGGTTTTCTCTCACTTCGCCTGCCAAGCAGCCTTGTCTTGTACTACTCTTACCACATTGACTGTAATTAGGTTGTGTTGTGTTGTTTCAGTACATTGAGCTGTCTACACAGATAGAGTATAGAGAGAAGTGTCTGCGTGTGTTGCCCGCGTGCGTGCGCGTGTGTGTGTTTGTGTGTGTGTGGCACAATAGCCAAAAATTGCATGCTTAAATTTGTATAGTCTTATTTCTATGTATTTGCAGTTTATGCTGTTTACCTTTTTAATAGTTGCTACAGCTGAATGCAAAAGCAGCGTAAGGCAGGTTTTCATATTATAAAGATGTGCATTTGGTCTTGGAACGCACTTACTTGCGTGCATACAGTACACACATTGCACAGTGTTGGACCTCATGCTTCTCCCAGGAAGCAGTAACTGGCACCTCACAAACATCAGGTATTACGTCCTTTCCGATTATGGGATAGAGAGCTACATGCTGTTTGAAGCTGACAGCACATCTGCCTCCTCAGTGGAGATGGATTCTGGCACCTCAGACAAGCATCTTATGGGTTGGATAGGGGGAGCTGCCTTACCATATCTAAGCCTCCATTTTTCCGTCTCCCTATTGCGCTCTTATAATCTCCTCCAATTTTATTTAAAGCTTTTAAATTCTCTTATTCAGCATTCACGAACAATAATTTCATTAATTTGTGAATGATGCCAGTTCTACAAAACTGTGTTTTCTTCTCATTATTGTAAATATTGCCATACTAGGGAAAGCACTACATTCGCAGAGGGTGGCAGCTGTTCCTCTACTCTTTTTTTTGGCCAGCGAGCTATAGTTTTACTGCAGTAATGACACCCCTGTTCGGAAGCCATTCTCCCTTAATGCAACCTCTGCCTGTTGGCACCTAACCAAGGGTGGCAGTATTGAGATAATACCATTGCACCATTGGGCTAAATCCAGGCATCCTTCTGCTGAACAATCTCTTGTTGAAAATTCTGTATAGGAATTTGAATCATACATGTAGGACTTTTTTATTACAATTAAAATTATTTCTTTGACATTTAAAGTTACAGTTTGTTTGATATAACCGTATTAAGGTTTTTGAATACTGTCTTGCTACAATATGAATGCTGCCTTGCTACGCTATGTATTACATTGTCAAATAGTTACTATTTTGTAGTTATATTTATATAACAACTAGATTTGTATGCTGGTGAGATTACAGACACATTTTGGTTAACGTTGGCCTGAATGTGAAAATTCCCATCCCCATGTTATACTGTACAAACTAAATGCAACTTAAGTATGAATTTCAGTGGAGTTACTTTATATGATATGTGATGATTTTGTGACATCCAGTTGCATACTACATATAAAGATATAAAGGCAACATAGAAAGGGACAACAGCCATTTCGTATAGTGGCAAAGATCCTTTTTAAAATGGCACACTTGACTTCCTGAAAACAAGGGGAGCCTGGGCAGTAACAACACGACTTGTCATGTCCACTGGCCATTTCCTAGCATCACGCTGTGAGGACTTCCACAGCCGATGCCAACACGGCTCCAGCCAACCGTAGCTTGGCAAGCTTGTTCCAGCTGGCATTTTCCCCTTCTATCTCTTACTTGTGAATCCAATGTATGTGTGGCATTTTGGTAGCAAAGAGCAGATCCTGTAATGGAAAAATAGAATTAGAAAACTGGAGTAGTTCTGCATTTCGGTTGTATGAATAACCTATATCGGCTTAGTTTGTACAATAGCTTATATTTTCATTATTAGTATTAATAGTATACTTTGACATTAAACGTCCCAACAGATCCAATAATAGAGCATTCATAATTGCTAATAATAATTATTTTTATTTTTACTAGAGCAGAATTTCCCTAAATGTTTTCTTATATAACAAAACTGCATGATCAATATGCATAACCCCATCTGAAGGAGAAGTTATTTGTATTTCAAATGATGCTTGTTTTGTTATTTGTGTTATTCAGATACAGATTTTTTGTGTCCTCCCCTATATCCTGTTCTGTATCCTTGCTGAGCTATGGTGCTCAATTGCTTCATTAAGTCGTGCAGAATAGCGACCTATCTGTCATTGTCATAATATGGATGTTTTCCACTTTATTATTGCAAACCTTTGTCCTCTGCTAGCACCATTGACAAGAATCACTGGAATTGTTGCACCTCCTGCACATTCTCACAGAAATTACAATTACATATCTAACCAATATGTTATGTCCCATTGTAGTACAATCCAAAAAATGAATCCCAAACAAATGACTCATCTCACTTTGACTTTTTGTTCTCTTCTCTTTCAGCTTACGGACCTGAAGATGAATTTAAAGCTGACAAGGCAGATGGAGACGAACCTTTGCAGGATGACGGCCTGTCCCTAGACGGCCAAGATGGAGAGTATTTGTTCAATGATGACGAGGATCTCAGAGATCCCTTGAGCTGTGAAAACTCTCCGCTAAGCAATGGCACTAACCCGGACGCAGGTTATGCCTCGCCGCTAAGCAACACCAGCGATCACCTGGTGGATGTCAAGTCATCGCCCTCCTTCGCTGATGTTCAGGACAAGGTGGATGATAAAGTAGCTGCAGGGAGGATAGAGTCCAGCAATGGCCTCTCTCTGCAGGACAGTCTGGCACAAATGAAGGCCGTCTATGCAAACCTGATCTCAGATGCTTCCTGGTCCAGCATTGCTCTGGACATACTTAAAAGTAATCAAGGGAACAATGTCAAAGTTAGCAGCAGCAATGTGGGCAGCCAAAAAGGGAGCAACGGATTCCATAACAGTCACAGTCAGGTGAAGAATAGTTGTAGCAGCAGCAACGCCTCAGCATTCACTAACACTAGCACCAGCAGCACAACCACTAGTACAGCATCAGGCACCACCAACAGTAGCAACACTGTTAGCGCTGGCAATACAGGAGGCGTGGCTTATGACTGGCACCAGGCAGCATTAGCTAAGACCCTACAGCATACCCCATACCATCTCCTCCCTGAACCAAGTCTTTTCAGCACCGTACAGCTCTACAGGCAAAACAATAAACTATATGGCCCAGTATTCACAGGTGCTAGCAAGTTCAGATGCAAGGACTGCAGTGCAGCATATGACACATTAGTTGGCTTGACAGTGCACATGAATGATACCGGTCACTACCGAGATGACAATAAAGACACCGAGGACGATCGAGGCAAGAGGTGGTCCAAGCCCCGCAAGCGCTCTCTGATGGAAATGGAAGGCAAGGAAGATGCCCAGAAAGTCCTTAAATGCATGTACTGTGGCCACTCATTTGAATCACTGCAAGACCTAAGTGTCCACATGATCAAAACAAAACACTATCAGAAAGTGCCTCTAAAAGAACCAATGCCAACCCTTGCCTCAAAATTGGTACCTCCAACCAAAAAAAGGGCATTTCAAGACTTGGTATCCCCCAGTTCACCTGAGTCTATTACGTCTGGCATACCACTGGGAGAGATGACTAAAGAGCAGAAAGTAGTCAATCCCTATGTGACAGCGAATAATCGTTATGGTTACCAAAATGGAGCCAGTTACACTTGGCAGTTTGAGGCCCGAAAGGCACAAATTCTAAAATGTATGGAATGTGGTAGTTCACATGACACCCTGCAACAGCTGACAGCCCACATGATGGTCACAGGACACTTTCTCAAGGTCACCAACTCCGCATCTAAAAAGGGGAAACAGCTAGTGTTTGACCCCATAATCGAAGAGAAGGTTCAGTCAATTCCTCTCCCGCCAACCACTACACGACTCCCAGCACCAAATGGAAGGTCGCATTCGGACTCACCGTTGCAGCCTTCTACCCCTGAGGAAAATAAAGAAGATCATGGGGAGGAGGAGAGCATCGAGTTGAGGAACTCTGAAAAAAAAATCAAAGAGGAGAAAGAAGATCTCGCAGACAAAAGCGAAAAATCTGGAAAAGCCAGGTCTTTCCAGTATCTAACAGAGGAAGATTTGGAGGAGACACCTAAAGGGGGACTGGACATCCTTAAGTCACTAGAAAACACAGTGTCGAGTGCCATCAGCAAGGCCCAGACAGGAACTCCAACCTGGGGTGGATATCCCAGTATACATGCAGCCTATCAGCTCCATGGCTCTCTGAAGTCCACCTTGCCTTCGTGCGCCCAGGTTCAACCTCTGTTCAGCACTACCAGCTTGAAGGTCGTACCTTCTGATATAGGAACTCTGATCCATTCACCAAATTCACCCTCTCCGCCTCCCAATCAGAAGAGCAATGTGCTGGCAATGGAGGAGCTGGTGGAAAAAGTAACAGGGAAAAGTGTAGTAAAGAAAGAGAAGGAGGAAAAACCTTTGGAGAGTAACTATAAGTCTTCATCTTCCCAGTCACTTTCACCAGCCCATAAAGACAAGCAGGCTTCACCTAAGCTAGAAAATCTGTCAAAGCAAGTGAGAAGCATTTCCACTGATGACCACAGTCTTCAGGCTCGAAACAAAGATGAGCCAACAGATGGTAAAACAGAGTCACTAGTGAAGACTGAATCAAATTCACCCAGTATGCATGTGAGTAATGGCTGCAGCAAGTTAGGCATCATCACTGACCACTCACCTGAACCTCTTGTCAGTCCTCTAAGTGCACTGCAGTCTATCATGAACAACCATTTAGGTAAGGCTGCAAAGGTAGCCAGCCCCTTTGTAGATCCATTTTCAATGCTTTACAAGATCAACAACAACATTATGGAAAAGCCCATTAATAACCACATTCAGGCCAAGCAAGTGGACCACCTGATTCAATATCAAAATGAAGAAGATCAGCCTATGGACTTAACAAAATCAAAAAGTACAAATGGAAGCACGGACAATGGCACATCTACCACATTAAACAGCAACATTAACACGAAACCTGTTGCGAGTAACTTTCTATCTGCATCTCCACCCTTGCGAGAGAATGCATTGATGGACATCTCTGACATGGTAAAAAACCTAACTGGCCGATTGACACCAAAGTCCACAACCCCATCTTCAGTCTCTGAGAAATCTGATGTAGATAGCAGTGCTTTTGAGGAAGGCTTGGAGGAGCTTTCTCCAATCCAAAGAAGGAAAGGCAGACAGTCCAATTGGAATCCCCAGCACCTCCTTATTCTTCAGGCCCAGTTTGCCTCAAGTCTTCGAGAGACCCCCGAGGGAAAGTTTATAATTACAGACCTGGGACCACAGGAACGTATCCACATCTGTAAATTTACAGGTCTTTCCATGACTACTATTTCACATTGGCTGGCCAATGTAAAGTACCAGTTGAAGCGAACAGGGGGCACAAAGTTCCTAAAAAACATTGACACTGGCCATCCCCTGTTTTTGTGCAGTGAATGCGCTTCTCAGTTCAGGACTCCTTTATCCTATATTTCGCATTTGGAGTCCCACCTTGGGTTTACGCTGAAGGACCTCTCCAAGCTCTCAATAGACTTTATAGAGCAGCAAGCAGTTAGCAGAATTTCAGAGAAGACTTTGAGCTCACTCGGACTGACAGACGATGACACTGGCTCAGTATCTCAATGTAAGCTGTGCAGTCGGACATTCCTGAGCAAGCATGCTATTAAGCTGCACCTTTGCAAAACACATGGAAAGTCACCGGAGGACCATCTCATCTTTGTGAAAGATTTAGATTTGGTTGATAAACCATAAAGGTGAATCAAGCTTATAGCATGACAGATTACTGTTGCACTATATTTCTAAGCTGCAATCCGCCGTTACAGATAGTGCCACAGCTGTAGTAAAGTATTATTAAAATACATTTGAAAGACAATAGCTTTAATTCAACACACAATCAATAAGTAATGCTCGGTGGAAAGGGCTTGCATTGTTGAAAAGCCCAAGTTTGTATAAATTGCTGATATAGCATACAACATGTTATTGTTAGCCATGGCACTATATAGTCAATGACTGATTGTTGCTTCTTTACTGCACTGCATCTTGACTGAGCCTTTGGACATTTCATTTTTGTTTTAAACTGGACACTGCTCTGAGTTTGGCCAAGCTTGGTTTCAAAAAAAAAATCATTTATTTATTTCTGTTTGTGCACGCCCCCCCCCCCCCAAGTCCCCCCAAAAAATGCAATGTAATACAATTCTTTATTCAGTTTGATTACTATTGATAAAATTCTTCCAGAATTTCTTTTTTTTAATTATATTTGGTTTAAAATATAGTGTGGGGACAATGCCACATTGAACGATTGCTGTCTCTCGCACTTTAATGAAATTAAATGGTTAATGAAATCTGTAGTTAAGAATCTTTTGGAGTTTTGAACTGACCTAACTGAGTGTAAGTTGCAATATGATGAAATACAAAACTTCCAACTGTAAAATTATTTTTTCTTTCCAGTGACAAGCACTATGTTTTGCTAACTCATCATTTTGTGGTTGTTTCACATGTACAGTATTTGCGTTGCTACCAATTTGATCAATGTGCAGCTTCAGTTGTAAAATTGATGAAGTTTTAAATATATTGTATAAATAATAAGCAAGTATGTAAACATGTATGTCTTCACATCTTGCTCTTTACTGTTCAACATTATTTGTACCTGTGTGCATTTTTATAATGTTATTTTATAGAAAAAAAATGTAAAATGTATAGATACAAAAAAATTAAGACAATGTCATTTTTTCAATGAAAAGTAGGTGGTTTGCATTAATTAATTAAACCTTTCATGGCATCTCCACTGATGCATGGTACTGTAGATACAATTGCCGGGAAAAGCAATTCTCACAAAATTATACATTTCCATGTTTTTCCCACACTATTATTCATCAAAAAATATTTTATCCACAATTGTAAAATAAACTCTCATGTTCTGGATTAACATTTGGTGTAATTTCAGTGACTTTTGTAAATTGTGAAATCAAGACAAATTTACCAATGACATTTCCCGACCATACTGGAGCAGTTTCGCAGTTATATCCTGACCATTACTTTTTTCAAACACTTATCTTAATGTGGAGGTGTTGAAAACATTACCTTTTTAAATGTCTTAATGAACAAAAACAGGTAAAAAGGGATGAAATGCCACAATGTGGGCGATGTTATGTTTATAGATTTTGAAATGTTAAATGGCACCAAGAGAAAAATACATTTCCAGGTGTTATTGGCTAAAAGATAGTGATTGACAATAAATATTAGTGACACTCATGAATGTTGAATGTTTGAAAGGCTTTTAAAGTGTTTGGATGGTCTTTAAAAATGTCAGATCAGACCTGTATGAATTATCTCTTCACAGTGAGCTTCATTAGCAACCTAAACCAGAAAAGAAATTTTGATCCTAAAATCTAGGAGAAATAGTTCTAAAGAACAATAAAATATATATGTTTCATATCAGTCAAATGTACTACTGACAAAGGAACAACTGTATCTCTTCACCTCAGAATAAATCGTAAATTGAATGAAATATATATATATTTTTTTTCATAAGCCAGAATCCACAACGATCCTCATATAGCCATGGTGGCTGTGATCTTTTACCAACTTAACATAGCAACATAATCCTTTTTGAGGAATAAACATTAATAAAACGTGCTGCTCAGATTATAGTTTAGTTATACAAAGCTAAGATTTACAGTTCACAGGAATACCTAGCAAGACTCCTGATAAAGGAAGCCATGGCATGTCTGCTGAAGGCATTTAAGTCGAAATGCTCCCACCCCACGCAGCTCTTAAACACTAGCCTTAGGCAGTCTCTCTGGGAAACAATAGAGGTTCAGTGCCTCGCAGCATACATTTGGTGCCTGGAAGACATAAGAAGGAGCCCTCAGAAATAAAGGGATTAGTCACATAGAATAAAAGTCACATTTGATGAAAGTCAACAATGGAAATAATACAGTATACAAAAACTGAACAAATCAGGATACATTATTTTTACTTAGAAATTGGTAGTTATAAACTTTTAAAACAAGACAAAGTAAATACGTTCTAAAACACTCTATAGTACAATTACTATAGAAACATATATTGTCTTAGTATGAATATATTTGACAGCATTATTCAATACAGTCAATATATTATTTATAAGTTTTATAAATACATGTAAAACACAGGAGACATTTGAAGTTCATCGATCTTTATTAGGTCCTATCAAGAAGAGCTGTTAAAACTGAAAGGATAAATAAAGGCATTATATCAGTATGTATTGTATTTCTGGGTCTTCACCATTCAGTGTTTTTGTCTTTCATTCAAATTATGAAAAACATTCACCTGCCAAAGTACATACTTTCTACTTTTTAACTGTTCAGCAACCATTCATCATCGCTGAACATGAATAAACAGGGCATCTACTGTGATTTCTGCAGGCTAATGTCAAAATTAGGAGAGCTCAATCAATAAATGTATTATGCTGTGGTAAGCCTGCACCAGCGGCATGTCTCAATCAAAAGCAGAGTATGAAATTCTATAGATGGCCTTTACAAAAGGAGGCTTTTTTATCCTGTCAAAAACTGTCACAACCAATATAAAGCCTCTCCAAACAGGCAATATTTTGTTTGTGCTCTCATCACTCCTGTTTGCTTAAAAGCTAACAGAAAATAAATTGTCTCTGTGTCTTCACTATTACCAGACGAACAAAGGCACAAAGACAGCAGCACAAATTTGATATTGGCAAAATGGTGTTCATGACAAGAAGCCTTGTGACACACTCTGCTATCAGTTAGTAATAATCAAAATAGAAAGTTTAATGTGACAGCAAGCTGTTCCACAGCTGAATGCTAACATTTGTGATGTATCAGATGCCAGCAAAATAAATATAGAAAATGTGTGAATCCTTGTGACATACACATCATATATATGCATATGCTGACAGAAAACATCAAAACAGACAACACAAAATTATCTCAGTCCTTAGCTGTTTGCATCATGGATGTTCTTCTATGGACCACAGCTTTTGCATTTTGTACTGCATGTTTGTATATATATATATATGTATATATATATATATATATATATATATATATATATATAAAAAAAGCCAACTAGGCTACTAAAGTGATTTATTATTATTACATCAAGGAAAGAATACACAATTCAACCAAACTTTTTAGAACTAGCCAGTTAACTATACTGCTGTTTTATCATATTCCCGTGTGGCTATCTTAGGAGTTATAAGAAAGTCTATATTAACAAAAAAACAGCCAGATTCAAACAATATTGGCAAATCAACGACATGGATAAAACATGTGGTTTGCATGTAGCCTATAGCTGTTTACTCACCAGCCCAGAAGAAACGTTGCTATAGGTCAACACCAAATTAATCCATTTAGGCTACTTGCTTCTGTATCATATCCACAGTATATTTGATCGATCATTTAAAAATACTTACTGGTGTAATTAAGAGATTTTCTGGAGAAAAAAAATAGTTTTCATATGCTAGAACAGCCAACAGGGACAATATGGTATATCTGCAGAGCACACAGAGCCCAATATTGACAGGCTGTAAATAGCCCTTGGCTCAACAGCTACTTTCTTCTTCTTATGTTGGACTGTGGACAGAGTGGAAGCTAGTAACCCGCCTTGCCCCTTGAGGTATAAAGTGGTATTACAAGACAGTACAGGCCGGAGCTAGCTGTATAGCCTGGTCATTTCAGAAAATATCCCTACAATGGTCATTAAAAATGTTTTTGTTTTAAACTATACAAAATGCAAGTAGCACCTATTAAGTAGTGACCGTGTGCCATGTCTCCCAGGACAAAGAGCAAGGAAAGAACACTGTCGTGGTCGGGAACTGGAATGCAGAAGAGCATCTTGCATGGGCCAAGACCAATGTTGCCCGCTCCTACCAGCTCAAGGACGATGATGTGCAGAAAGTCAAGTATGCATTCTGTTATAGAATCATCACCATCAGTTTTGTGCACTTCTTGCCTTTGTTAATATTGTTTTTCCACTGCAGGTTAGTCTCCCATTTCTATGGCCACGGCGATGTGTGTGACCTGACAGGGAAGCCCAGACAGGTCATAGTCAAGCTCAAGTACGTAGGCTTTCCAAAAAGACTGATCTCTTTAGAGGGCATGACACTGTTTTTTGACCTTGAAACATCCTCAGTTTGATTAAGGTGAAAGTATATTCACTTCCTCTTGTCTGTCAGATGCAAGGAGTCTGAGTCACCCCACGCGGTCACTATCTACATGCTGGAGCCTCAGACCTGCCAGTACATCCTCGGGGTGGGTTCAACTGTGACAAACGTCAACATACGACACACACACACACACACGTACACACCTATGAGTGCCTGTCAGAAAAAGAATACTCACTGATTTTGAAAAACAATACTCACTGATTTTGAATGGAGCATGTGTCTTGTGATTGATTGTTTTTTATTCTTCTGCGTGTGCTTGTATTGATCAGGTTGAGTCACCGGTTATATGCAGAGTTCTTGACACTGCCGATGAACAGGGACTTCTATCCATCTCCAGCTAAACGCACACAGACCACATCAGAATGCGAGGTGGTGATTGAGAGGATGAATCTGATAATATAGACAGACTGAAGGATAACACATGCCTGTGAAACTGCTATTGAAGGTCAAACAGAGTTTGGAAAGCTGAAGGTGACTGTAAAGGATCTTGGGATTGTGGCTCGGGCACATGCTTATTCTGTGGTTCTCCACCATGTGCCACAGGCCACAGCAGTATACAGATCTTTATTCCTACCAGCTTCACTCAATGAGCCATCAACCAGAAAGGGAGTCTTGATAGTTGCAATAAAAGCCTGTATACTGGTTACATGCCTGGATAGTGCAGTTAACCACTGCCCTAGAGTGTGAAAGGGCCATGCTGCATGACAGTGGACAGACCTTGGGAAGCAGAATCCAGTAGGACAGACACCTCCAACTCAAAGGCCTGTTCTTCATATCTATGCTTTACCTTGGTTCTTAATGAAAGTATAACAATGGACCAGGGAGTTCATTATCTTCAGGGGCATCAACAATGTTCACAATGGATTATATGTGTTGCTGTTTGGGTAATTTTTGTTGATTTTAGATGTTTGACTTTGCACTGTAGAATTGATGGAAAAATGTATATGAAGAATTATTTTGCAGCTATGAGAATGAGTTATGTTATCTTAAAGGGCGAGTGAGCTTTATTTATTAAGGAGCTTATGCTGTCAAATGGCAGATTGTTGTTTTTTATTAAAATATAAATACTTAGTGGGTCTTAAACTGTGGTTTTATAAAATATTAAACGGGCTGGTTCTGATCGATGCTGGGTCTTGGAAAATATAATCAAGTTGTATGAAATATGAATCAATAATACAAATGTCAAAATCTACTTCAGTGTTACAAGATGTATATAAAACACAACACAAAGGTGAAATATCAACTTATGACCTATATAAAAAGGTGTTAAGTGTAAAGAGCCAGCTTTAACTATGAATTATTGTGATGATGCTCCCTGGGACTTGCAATACAGGAGCTTGAATAACGTACAGATAGATAAGGATGCGACCTTATCCATCGAGACAATAATGAGCCACCAGGGGGCAGTGTTGCCGCAGTTCTAACACTAATATGTTAAAGCTTGTAGTTCCCTTTAACCCTCATGAGGTCCTCTGGGTCAAACTGACCGAAATCACTAGCCCTTCGTGGCAGATAGAAGGCGCTAAACCTAATTCTACAGCTTACACAGACATGATGTGCACTGCTGGCACAACAAGGTTCGAGTTTGAAACCCGAGGACAACAGAAGGGTTAAAAGGCACAAAAAACAAGCACATAAAGAAATAAATATACACAGCAATGACAATAAATACAATCATACACAATCAGATGGCACCATCTGGTGGTTCAAGACGATATTGTAAGAGCATCACGAGGGTTAACCTGAAAATGTTATGGATTTTCTTGTGACCTATAGAACTTCAATTGAAACACATAATTTACATAAACTTAAGAAAATAAATGGATTACTGACGTAATAATGTAACGTAAGAGCAGCTCAAATTGCAGACTTATGTTGTACTGACAATGGATTTTACTGTATACCTAGAA
This sequence comes from Aphredoderus sayanus, assembly GCA_027564795.1. Classification (NCBI taxonomy): domain Eukaryota; kingdom Metazoa; phylum Chordata; class Actinopteri; order Percopsiformes; family Aphredoderidae; genus Aphredoderus; species Aphredoderus sayanus. Next base: position 803,116 of record JAODUG010000003.1, on the reverse strand, counting down.
TACATTTATAAAATACATGTTTTCCACAGTAAAACAGTCAATGGTCTTGTCAATTAGATTAGGGACTGGGTACAGTAGTAGTGACACTCAGAACCATTGCACTTGCCAAACATTTATTGATTTAGAAAATGTACAATGTCCACAGACATTTTTCATATGAAGACAAAGACAGTGAACCATATGAAAATGTCATGTCTGTAAAAAATAGATTCCCGTCAGTTCATAACACTACCATCCCAACTCTTCAATGTTCCTTACAAGTCCCCAAATCAATGTTTACCACTTGAAGTGAATGTAACACACATTATCCACTGCAAAGAATAACAGTAAGCTAATAGCGATCCCAGGCATGACCAAGACGTCCGCACCATCCTTCTATCAAGTCTACTAGACCGAAGGTATGGGGATCTGGTGCACAGAGGTGCTCTCAAAGTCCTGCAGCGCATCTTGGTGAGTGTGGTAGTGCATGGCTACATAGGGTTTAGCGAAGCCAAAGGTCTGAGAGCTCACAGGCTGCAGACTGTTAGGGGAGCTGGGCCCTGCGGACGGGCTGCTGTTGTAGATACTGTAGTAGGGCTCAATGCGGGTGTTAATGGGCGTGGAGGTGCTGGGGGGGCGGGGCTTGCGTCCGCCCACAACCCTGGGGCTGCCGGCGGCGTCCCTGGAGTGGCTGGGCCCGCAGGCTTGGTCCACCAGCCTCCTCTGGGGCTTGGGCGACAGCACGTAGGCCGAGTTGGTCTCGTGATGGGACGACTTATTGCGGTTGACCTCCAGGCTGCCCTTGCCCATGGCGTGCAGCCGTGTCTTGTGCTTGCAGCAGAGGAAGGCCAGCGCCGCCCACTGGAGGCAGCAGAGGACGCGGCGGCGGAGGCCCGCGCTGTTGCGGGAGTAGACGAACGGGTTGACGCCCGACTTGAGGAAGATGAGCACGAAGCCGCACAGCTCCAGCTGGTAGCGGGCGAAGCTGCTGCCGGCGCACAGCGCGGCCTGCGCCAGGGACACGCCCATGGGCAGGCAGCACAGCAGCACGGACAGCACGATGGCCACGCACGTCACCACCGCCTTGGAGTCCTTGGCCGCGGCCAGGTTGCCCGCGGACACCACCTGGCAGCGGGCGGCCCCCTGGGCGGCCCCCGCCGGCATGTTGTCGGCCGCCGCCGCGGCGACGACGACGGGCGGCCCGTAGGAGTGCGTGCGGACGTGACGCGGCTTGCCGCACGCTGCCGCCGCCCTCCCGCGGTACACGGAGGGCGGCGGGGCCGCGCCCTCGAAACCGGCGGCGACCAGCGGGGGAGGAGGAAGAGGAAGGGGAGGGAGGGACGGCGGGGGCCGCGTGGCGTCCACGGCGACCACGGGGCACTTGGCCCGCACGCTGGCGTTCTTCCGCAGCGTGCGGGCGATGGTCAGGTAGGAGACGGACACCACGGAGACGCAGAAGGCGAAGTCGGCCAGGTAGACGTAGAGCACCACCCGGGCCCGCCCCCCCACCAGGCCCAGGTGGGGCAGGCAGGGCCCGTCCCCGTCGCGCGGGTAGGCACGCATGGCCAGCAGGGCTGCCACGGTGGAGCTGGAGGTCCACAGCAGGGCGGTCAGGGCCATGGTGCAGGGGAAGGAGGCCGTACGCGTGGGCTGCTGGCCCAGCACCATGCGCAGCCGGTGCAGCGCGATGACCGCCACCGTCTCCAGGGACATGATGATGAAGCCCGAGCTGGTCAGGTGGAAGGCGAAGCAGAAGCTTCTGGAAACGCCGCCGCCCCCGCCACTGTTGCCGCCGGCGTCCAGGAAGAGCGCCAGGGCGAACATGGGGGCGGTGACGCAGCAGATGAACAGGTCGCAGAAGGACAGGTTGAGGATCATGAAGTCGAAGTTGGTGCGGAACTTGCGAAAGGCGGGGTCGAAGAAGGAGAGGAACACCACCAGGTTGCCGTAGGAGCCCAGGCAGAAGATGAAGACGAGGAGGAAGGAGCAAGAGGTCAGGGTGGCCGTGTGAATCACAGCCCAGCCAGAGGAGGAGGCCTGCGGACCCAGCGTGCTATTCAGGTTCTGCTGCTTTATTGGTACACCCGCCAAGTCTGGCGGTGTACCAGTGGCATTCATTGTTAACACGAATGTATGAGATCACAGGCTCATTGGTTTAAACATCATTCTTCTGGAAGGGAAGACCGTGGCACAATCTACCACCTCCACCGTTGCTGACTTCATGGTATGCTAGACAGAATAAAAAAAACATAAAAAAAATAAAAAACACATTATCTCTTAAAGGCTGCCCATTTTTACATGGTAAATTCAAATAGCGGGGACATACTGTAGGCTATACGTTAACGCATTTGGTGCATACAACAACAAATAAACCACATAGAAAACCTATAGCTG
>JAODUG010000003.1:686619-800643 GCA_027564795.1 Aphredoderus sayanus | reverse complement strand
TTTTTGTATATATATATATATTTATATATATATATATATATATATATATATATATATATATATATATATATATATATGTGTGTGTGTAGTGTGTGTAGATGTTTTTGAACTATATGACCTGTACATTATAACTGTAAAAAATATATTCAGCTTTATACATTTTAAAATGTGTGTGTTTATTGTATTATAATAAATGCATTAGTTTATTTTTTTAACTAAAAATATTAATTTGAAATCTTGAAATCCTGAATGACCCCCTGAATAGTATCTTGCGACCCCTAGGTGGTTTCTGACTCACATGAGATCCACTGCTTAATGTGGCCAACTTTCCCTTGCATATACATACATGTCATAGTTACTTTCCTAGTGTATGGAATAGAATGATAGAAACTTATAGATTTACTTGCAGACGTACTATACTTCCTGGCTGGCATTTCTTTATGGAGTGTTTGTGACAGCCGTACAAAATAGCACCTTAACATTTGTAACAACATTGACACAAGATTTGAAGGGTCTTTCTAAAGGTTTAAGACCACCTGAGACATCTCTTCATGGACAGAAAGTACAATTCAGCACCAGTTGACACATTTGTCCCCATCGAGATCTGCTGGCACGTCAAAACCGCCTTGTAAAGTGTTGTGTAGCTGTCAAGAATGAGCCTTGTTTTGTAAGATACGGACAACACAATTCATCAGGCCGCAAGGAAGGCCTGTGAAGAATGGAGATGTGACAAAGTCGATTCTTACGAGAATAATGACGGCTGCCAGCGCACTCAATGAATGGAGTGTCTTTAAGGATCTATCAAAAGCATTTCTTGACACTGTCAGTTCTCCACTGGGCCTACAGGTGTCATAATGCTGCCTCATCATCATGGTGTCAAAATAGAGGAAATATTGAGACATATTTATATATCGGGGCACACACACAACCACCAACATCTTGGATTTTGTTTGTTTTTAATATGTATATTTCAAACGCTTTATTTATTTATGGACTCAAATAATAGACTGGATGTAACCAGATTGACACTCAAATTACAACCTTATACTTGAATGCAGAAGAAGGCACTTGTGAGATGATTTCCGGTCGTAATGGCAGGAGAAAGGTAGTTTCTTTTGTTTAACATAAATTATTTCCTCCTCCAAATCAGACTTGTCATGTATTATGTCATAATAAATACTAGTAAAGAATAAATATATGGTTGGAAGTCCATACATATATCAAAGTTTTACATCTTTATAGATAAGGTGAATAACAAAACTTAACACAACTTCCATTGCCAGAAAAAAAAAGTTTTTTTCTATTTTTCAACTAGTTGCCAATATGATGTCTCAGAAGGGCCATGGATATAAATGAATAGTGATTTCATGTAATACACACACTGACATGGGCCTACAGCTAGTTGGTAGTTGTTATAAACTGTGGAAAAGAAATAGATTTCACCTGAAGGGATGCGTGGTGTATATGTATATCTTTAATAACAAGAGATTGATGTGTCCCAGTTTGGAAATGTGCTATTTAGGACCTGAGGAAGGTAAATAGGTTACAGACATTGTACTAGGGCTCCACTCTCAAATTCCTCATTATTTTCAACTATTCCTGGTGGTGGGGTATCATATTTGAATGTCAAATGTCGTATTTATTTCATCCGTAGCTATGTGAGGAACCACTGTCACATTGGTCGGTTCAGACCGTTGGACAGCGTGACGAGTCTCATTCACATTCTGTCCAAACCTGACATCATTTGCATGAGAATAAGCCCCAAACTCTGAGAACGTGACACGTCCCAGACAAGGGATCACAACTTGGCTGTCATATTAGGCCGGTAAATTCAGGTGACACGGATCCCGTGTCCTCATCTAGGCCTGACTTGACAGCGGTTCTTGTTCCCCGCTGTCTTTTTCTAGGGGGCTTCCGGGGTTTTTTTTTTTTTTTTTTTTTTTGTTGCTTTTAATCAGCATGACGATCCCCAACACCCCATACACGCACGCACACATGCAAGGGTGGGCATCTGCTGAGGGGCAGTGGGCTGGCCGCCATGCCATCATTAGTCCAAACCTACGCGGCAAGCATCTGACACATGTCGAAGGAGGTTCATTCGACCTACAGAAGGTGCATCCGCATTATGCAGAGCTTGCTGCATCCTTATGTGCGGTGTTACTGTCAGAGGTTTGAAGGAAGGAGCCACGTGGAGAACTCCAGGGGCCCCGGGAGGAGATGGGTGGAGATGGGAGAGACACAGAGAGAGAGAAGCAGAGGGTGGGGAGAGAGAAAGAGAGAGGAGGTGTGCAAATCAATGAGAATTGGACAGATGCAGAGAGATTGGTCCGAGCGCACAACCCAGTGTCACTCAATTCCGTGAATTATACGGAAATTAGTCAAATGAATCGCACTGCTGGCCGCGAAATCTCACGGTTTTTTCCTTTCTTTCTTTAACTGGCGGAGACAGAGTTCCCCTACTCATTGCATAGTATGCAGCATTGTTGAGCAAAAATTAAAAACATATACATGGACAATGATTTAAAAAATGTTTTTATTGTGTTCTTTGAGATTGCGACCTACACTGTTAAAGGTGTACTCAGTTGTTTCGCCCATGAGGATGTCGTACTTGACATTGTGAAGTCTCTGTATGTCTTTCAAATGCTCCGGGCAATCTTGATTGACAGACAAAACAGCCAATTGCCTAAAATCATGGTCCATTTGCAAACATCAAAATTAGACTGCCTATAGTACCAGTGAAACATACTAAATAAAAACACAATTGCTAATTGAAATTACAGCTTACCACAGCACGTGACTCTAATAAGGACATAAATATAGTCCTCTTGTCATTATTATCTTTGTCTTTGCCAAGAACATTGTTCCATGACACAAATAGCTTCACAACACTGTTTTAAACAAAGAATTGCAGAGATGATGCTGTCAGTTGTGCACTAAACACTGGTATTTGTACAGTCTTGCTTTAGTTATTTCCCCCATTCATCAGTTAACTGCCATCCTGTTTATGGGGTGTATATTTACTTCCAGGGCTGTGGTGGCCATTTGCAAACGCATAGAGGTAGAAGTTCAAGAGAGTCGCCAAGTAAGGAAAAAAGTCATAAATTACAGCACTGTCTGCTTTCCCCTTTCTTGGCTCGAAACAGCCGCTCAAAGACTTCCACGTCTTTAAGAGATGTATTAATAGAGGGACAAACAATCCACTTAATGCCCAAAGTGAAGGGTAAAGTCATTTTTACAAGTCCAGAGATGATATTCTGCGTTCATTGCCCACGTCAATACGATGATTTAGTACCCAGCCCTGCCAGTCCTTTGTCACTCGGGCACAGCAATCTTTCTCTGTCACTTGCCAGAGGGGGGTGGGGGGGAGAGACTGGAGTTCAGCTTTTGCAATAACGCTAAATGCACTGCCACCGGCGCATGGTCCGATAGCTCATGAATATGAATATATATATAAATAGACAAGTTGAGGAGGCGGATTGATGTCGGCCTGTCACGTTTGCCTTGCCTAACATCTCCACTGAGGGTAGGCCGTGTCCCAGATCTACAGCACAACCAACTCCTACAAAGTTGCTTAAAAGACCAAGGAGGCTCCCATGTCTCATTGTAGTAGTGTCATGATGCATTCTCCATCTTGGAGGCTTATTTTGTTTTGATACTTGTCAAACTTGTCAACCATACCAATCAGTTTCATATTGCTTTGCAATGCTTCGACAAATAGCTTTCAGTAGGTATATTGTACGTTTTTTTTCACATTTGCTTGTGTTAATCATCAAAACAAAGCACATTCCATGTATTCACACCACTTATACGTATAATAAAACTAATATTGCCCATATATGAGCGTGATATGTTTGAGGCGTAATACCTGTGTGTAGTGTCTTTACAATTATTGCTAGCTAGCACTTCAACAGTAATAACACAATTAAAGTTAATGCTAATGGTTTTCATATAAGCCTACACAATCTTGAACTGGCAGTAGCAGTGAGTAACTCAAGTCAGAAAGTTAGTGTGGTTTCTAAAAGGAATCGACAGCATTGTCAGCGCTGTTTATTGAATCCAAGGGCCACACTTGCTGCAGTCTATTTTTTAAGACTCATCAAAAACAATATAGAACTTCACCATGACATTGAGGCGCCGACATATCATTCAAGGAGACACTTAACGTTTTTGCGCATTCTTTCTCTGAAAATACACATATATTACACTTGTCCTACCTGTCCAGCCGCTCAACGTGAGGAGCGGGCCTTGTTTGTCAAGGCACTCACCAAATCCGGCTCCCTCTCCGACTGGTGGCTTGACTCCCACATTGTCACTATAGCTGGCTTGCTTTTCCCCCTGCCAACGTGAGTCTTAGCGTGTGACATCTACGTGGGCCCTAACACACAACACACCAAGATTGAATTCCTCATATGGCACTCTTGGTTAAGCCCAACCGCAGTGCCAGGAAACAGAGACGTGACACACACAAAAAAAAATAAAAAATAAAACACAAGGAAGGGAGGGAAGCGTAAAATAAGGCAGCGTAGTAGCGCGCGCCGAAGCCAAGCTGCCACTCAGTGGCAGGGCGTTTTTTGACAATCATAGGCTGTCACCGCTTTTCTGATCAGACCTGTCAGCGAGCAACGTGGCAACTGAGACGGCGTTTGGAGAGAAGAACCCGGCGTTCGCTATATATCCCCGCACGTACAGACACACACCGCCAAGTGGCGGGAGTTCAGTTATTTATGTAGGCTACACGCGCACATCACATTGAGATGTGCAAATATATCATCTGTGTCGGGAAGTGTACCAGAATATAACTGGCTTGGTGTACACGTCAGTAAAATCGCTTGTTCGCTTTTGAGTTGCGCCACTTTCGTAAATAAAACTCCATAGCCTATGGAAGTATTTTCATCCAATACGACAGTGAAAATGGACAGCAGAGTGAATATTGAAATATTATTCAGAATTTGAATTTGAAGGCAGAAACTGATTTGTGGCATTTGACAGAGGAAATCAAAGCCAATTACGTTTTCAGATGTGAAGGCCTCTGGTCGGAGCAATCTTTAGCATTGGCGTGACTCAAAATAGGGTTAGCTTTGTACCTTCTATTCTCCCGTCATGAAAGTTGGTTGTTCATTTGAGGCACAACAATCCCCTTTCAAGTCAGTAATGACCAAAGGTCTCGATATTCACAAAAATACGTATGCGTAACACACTGTCTATGACAGCTTTAATATCTGAGATTGTGTGCCACAGTAAGCAGTGCTGCTTAGCCCATACAGCACCTGCAGGCATCAGTAGAGCTTTTTGATCAGTTTGATGGAAATGTGCTTGTCAGGCAGTGTCAGGAACAGCAGCACACATCACTAGTGAGATGTAGACGAACCCATGACTTGTCATCTAGACTGTCATCTTATGACATCTGTGGAGCTGGTCCTGCTATATATGTGTCTGTCTCTCTCTCTCTCTCTCTCTCTCTCTCTCTCTCTCTCTCTCTCTCTCTCTTACACTCTCTCACACACAATTTTGAGCTTCTAATTTCTCTCCCTCTCTTACTGTACTATCATTTTTTTTTCCCACAGCAATTTCGATTCTCCAGGGGAGTTTTTGAGGAATTTATTTGAGGTTTCAAGACTAGGGCTTATTTTTGAACTTGAGTCAGCCATACAGAAAATGTCCATTTGACTAAATCAGTTGAGAGAGGCCCTTAGACGGCAACACTACGAAGTAAAGGAAAGTCCACACTGTGATTAGAGATGGAGCAAGTGGTGAAGAGCATATTTCCTACCAGAGGCAGCTATGTGGAACTGAGAATGAATAGAGGCAAATAGCCTATCAGTAATTGGTTGAGTTTTGTGAAATATCTGCTAAATGACTAAATCACTGTCATACAAATCAAGCTTTTATAAAGGTGGGAAACATTTTAAATAAATTGTCGTAGCCTATTACATGTTACAGAAGGTATAAGAAGTGACAATTTTACAATAAAAGGATTATATACTTGTATGACATGCAACTACATATGTGTCACAGTCTGCCATTACCCATGTCTGTCTTGTCTTATTTTCCCTGTGGTTCCTTGTTGTCTGCTGTCCACCCCAGTTTTAGTCTTGTTCCAGTCCATGTTTTCCCTGTGTCTGCTCCTGCCTCATGTTGATTGTTCATTGGTTCCACCTGTCCCTCCTTCTCAATGTCCATTGGTCTTCCTTGTCTTCCCCTATTTAAGCCCTTGTGTTTGTTGGTTCATTGTTTTGTGTTGCTGTGTTTATGCCTGTGAGTTGGCCTACCTTTTGTTTAATCAAACCTTCTTGTTGTGCGTTTGAGCCCTTTCTTCCTGCTCACAATGACAATATGGACATTGGTTAAAGTTTTTACAACATAATATTACATAAATATGATGGTGAATAACTACAGTAGGTTTTCAAGGTCTCATCTCAGAATCAGCTACCATAGTACAATTGTATACTATCACACCCACTTGCACAAACTTCTGAACCATCACTGTCCAGCGCTGTGCTGGACAGCGATGGTTCAGAAGTCTTTTGGTCAAATGCATAAAAATGATTGGTATTTATATTAAAATATATTGTAAACTAACTTGATGCGCTAGATAGTTTGTTACACACAGCCACCTGGGAAGCTGTCCATTTAGACTGTTTAAAAAAAATACTTGGCCGGTTCTGGTCTCTGTCTTGACTTGTCAGACTGGTCTTGTTGTGCACATAGCCGTTGTGTAGGGTTTGACTGGACTTTGATTTCTGAGATGAATAAACATGACATCACAGCAAGATGGCTGCCCTCATGCTTACATTTTGTGTCTAACTTAAACTCTGTAGTTGTGATAAGGTAGCATATACGTTGCAGTGACTTGTTCCTTTTATTTTAAAACTGTTTGTTGGATAAATATCTGCCCGACATCTAGCCTGTAGCTAATAAAACTTTGTAGGTGTTTTTCATAACAGTTTAACTGAAAACAGTTGAACTTGGAAGTGGGAACTACAGACTCAAGATAGTGGTGTACTACAATATGGTGAGTACTGAGTTTGCTCATGTTGTTCTTGGGGTCTTGTTTTTAGTATTCATTGGGAGGAATGCTCTGCTGTCACAGACAAACTGTGCTAGTCCTGACCTCCGTGGAGCCGTAAGAAAAACTCTGCTATTGGGCCCTCTTAACGGTGAGCCATGTAAACATGTAAAAAGCCATGTTACAACTGAACCCCCATGTTTCACTACAATACTACATGCTAACATGGACCAATGGTTACTACCACTATTGGTGATGAAGTTAGGTCCAAATGAGTGTTCTTTGTGGTTCTAATTCACATTCTCCAATCTCTGGCCATGTTGGCAACACTGTTAGCTGAATAAATGTTAAAGGGATCATAATTCTTTCTCTTTATATTGACGATATACTGTACAGTAGATGCATAGACTTATTACTATAACCATACAAACTGCAAGACATTTATACTGAGATGTGTGTCAATATTCAGTCCAGTGTGCTCAGCCAATCAACATTTGAAATTGAATATTTAATCAATGTCATCCATTGCTTTCCACCTTGAACACTTGACCTTTGGGGGGGGGGATGTTCCAACAGACATGTACCCAGGGGCCTCACAGGACAGGCGAACATTGACTTCATTGGCTGTAAACTGCCTTTAACTACCGTGATATAGTGAGACTTTCAGGCATTCAGCGTGCTGAGAAAAGACTTCCTTTTTACTTGAGGGTGGTAAGATTATTCGCTGACATTTTTAAAAACCACACAGTCTCCATAAGCAAGGCAAGGATGATGTTCAGTGACTGACTGAGAATAGCCATAGCCTACAAATTCTGCGTTGTCTCGTGAAATAAACCCTTTTAGGTTTTATTACTTCTTAATGTCATTTTCAAGTGTAACCGGGTCCGTTCCGACCGGGACATGAACCAGGAGAGCGGACGCGTAACAAGACACTTTAAAACCCAATGGGCTCTGGCGTGTGTGGCCAGAGAGTCCATGAGGTGTTGGAGAGTGGGATTTATGTACCTGCACATCACTACTGGCTTGCCACACCCAGCATGTTGAAACGCTACACATTCCAGTAGTAGGATGTTCCCCATATTTATTCAGTAAGCCTACAGTAGGACAGTATTTCTCAATATGGGCCTTGTGGCACAGACAAGCGCTTGCACATCATCTAATGTTAGCCTACGGTACTACTTTTATTTCTTGATATTTAATGGGAGCGGAGAGAACGCAGGTTGTGCAATTCACTCTCATTGTGTTTTTTTTCCTTCTCTTTTTCTGACCAGGAGCAGGATTGTTCCACTTCATCCTCTCATAGATCGATTAAAGTTGTGTCACCCGCTCTATGGTGCGAGGGGAAGGCGTGGCCCTAGCGTAATTTGCAGGCCCCTTCGGAGAGTAACGTATACAGCTGCCCGGCACTTCCGACAAAGTTTAACATTTGTTCAAAGTAATGATACATTGACACTTTATACAACATTGTATTTTGTCTACCTATATCAGTGTTAATCTGGTGATGTAAAGGCAACGAGGCGTTTGTGTTTCTAGTGGAAGAAAATGTTTTGCCCTTCAGCTAACACACAATTTGGACAATATACTGTAATGAAAGAAACCAAGATGTGAAGACCATGTAATATCACATAACAACTTTCACTTTCAGATTAACAATTGGCTTCATTTTGTTATGCTTTACAGTAACCATGTTGAATAACATTATATTTTAACATAGCAACATACTGTAGCCTACCAACATATTTTTGTTTTACAGTGTAAAAGTAGATGTTATTTCACCTACACATCTATATTCTCATATCAACTTGCTTCATACTAATATAACATTTTTCCTATAGCAATCTTTTTTGGATACTAATTATAGTCAAAAATATCTAATATATTCAAACAGATTGAAACAGGTGTTTTGGCTCATTGGTATCTTTTTACGTTTTATAATATAATAAGTGCTTGTCTGTGTGTTTTTGTGTTTGTGTTTATATTTTTTGTGTAATACTTAAAAACCATTCCACATCCCACAATGTCTGGGTGATTATTACCTCTCATCACATTTATTTTTAATTAGCCATTGCCTCCCACTCAAGTATTGCTGAGACAAACAGTACGTCTTAGTTGTATAAGTTGTTAGACGGTTGCACCTAACTGTGACAAACTAAAAGTTGTTTGCTATGGCTTCACATGCCTGTGTCAAGGTGTTTGCAAGATATTTAGTGATTGTTACACCAACGCCCTAATTAATAAGTGAATTTCAAAAGCAATGAATGAATATGCAAATTATCTCTGTTTGCGTCTAATTTTCTGAAGTGGTGATAACAATGTGGCTCTAAGCTCTTTTCTTAACTGTAATTTTCTTGATCCACCATGACAAACAAACAGAAATGATAATCCTATTATATTTTAATGGTACGGTTTTGTTTTCTTCAGGCGTTTTGAGGGAAATGTTTACTTTATATGCAGTGTTTCCTTCACTGTCACCGACAGAATTTGAAATCAATTTAACTTATTTTTCCAGTCTGCATTATTGTGATATGCGTATGTCTACAGCACATACCAGACAAAAACAGAGAGCAGACAATTGATATGTTTGTTTGTTTGTTTGAATTTAGAATTTAGATTAAGAAGCTTATCATTTGTATTAGTGTTTAAGGGTTGCCATTTTACATTGCTGTTGAAAATATATGCCCATTTGTTTTTTAAGTTCACACGTTTTAGAAACACACACACACACACACACACACACACACACACACACACACACACTTAACTTCACCTTTCAAGGTGCCTAATGTAATAGATATCACAAACTTTTCACCACATGCCTGTAGAATGCTAGAATTCTGTAAATTATAAATGTTTATAATAAATGTTAGATAGAATATTTTATTTTATATATTTTTTAACATACTTAACAAATTATGTTTGAAGTAAGTCCATTAAAGTTTGACCATTAAAATATCCCTTGAACCACCACCATCCAGACAAAAACTGAATAATGAAAACATTTTAGACTATATTAGTATTAGTCTCAAAAACCAAATGTAAAGTATTATTAGAATTGTAAATGATATTTAGCAACACATTGTCTTTTGTTTGCCAGAGGTCTTTCATAACCAAAAAAGGCAGCTCTGATCACTGTGTATATCTCTCTTCAAACCAGGTTGCCACTTTCGACAGTTACCCCTCAGTCTGCCAAGTTTGTACAAATGGACCCTCATGTTTACATTCAATAGCGCTAGTCACAGCTGCTTGGAGTTCTGACAGGCTCATCTGGAGTTCAGCCACCTTGTCTGTGTTGACAGCTACTGCTACTAAGGGCATTGACATTCCATAGCCCCCCACTGTGAAAGGGAACATGGGGGGGGACCTTAAATTCTTTTGGACATATACATTTTCTTTATTAATACGTGTATACAAAAAAAGCACCAGCAACCTCTATTACCAGCTTTGTAGTGGAAGTCTTATGTAGGATACAGCTGTTCAAAAAAAGTGTTTGGCATGGGCGCATACCATATTTCCTTATCTAGAAACAGAGGTACAGTAACTAGGGCAGCCAATGACACATTCATTTCCTCAGAGGGAATTGTAATGGTTTTATTTTTTCAACTGTAAAAAGTTAAGGTGTTTTTACAAGATTTCTTAAAGCGAATAACCGCCACTGTGTACTTGCGCCAACAATACAGGCGTTTCGCTAGAAACGTACTAGCGCCGTCACCAGCGATGACGAAATGTCAACATGTAATTATTGTGGAAGTGTTTGTTTGAATTTCAGACGACAGCGGTATTTAAGAGGCTGAGCCAAATCCTCATCCAGGCTCTCTTGAACCTGACTGAAGACAACGGGTCCCCTTTAATCTGGGCAGCAGTGCGCTGACAAGCACTTTGACACACCTTTCATTTGAAGTGTTTTAGTCTCTGCCTTAAATTCTTTCTCTATTTCTCTATTGCTTAGTCTCTTTGCCCTTCTTTGTAGGTGTATGTGTTGTCAAACGCTTTAAAAGGAATCTCGAATTTAACTGAATAAATAGTTTTTCTTTGGTCTGGAGTTTTGACATTCTCTGGAGCAGACATTTAGTATTAATCCAATTTTCTCACACTTGTTCGTCTGTTGTGCAACTTTTTCATCTTTCTTCAGAGTGGGAAAACTTTATTCCACTGGTAAAATGTAAACATTAGGACATCAGAACTAGGATTACATATAACTAATTAATTATATATTAATTGGTTTGCTGGAGAGAATTAGCAGTTCATATTTACTTCTGCTATTGCAAATTCTACTTCAACAAATGTTTCTATGACTATAAATGTCATAGTTTAGACATCCAATAAATGTTTTTATTTAAATGTGAACCAGCCTGGTTTATTCCACAGTGATCCTTAATCTTGGCCACTTTGTTAATTGGAACCTCTAAATTGTCTGATGCTTTTCAGATGTCAGACTTTGATAAGAGGATTGAAACGGTTCACATTGCTCTGAGACTGATTAGTCTTAATGCCAAACGAGACTTCATAAAGGCTTTGAGTGGATCTTTGTGTGTGTGTGTGCATGTGTGTGTGAGAGACAGTTGGGGCTGATATTTTCAGATTTCCCACTGTGTCCACCACAGGATGCCACCACTTACCATATGGAGACAAAAATGGGATACTTCATCATGCTCCACAGCCACAACGTCTTCTGTATCCAGAGCACCTCTCGATATCATGATGTGCATATAGAAGTCACTTTAGCTCCAGTATTCTGCTATACCTTGCTATTTTTAGGGACAACCCACCTTGGCACTATTGGTGCTCCTGGGGGAACTACTGTATAAGCTGGAACTGCACATTAAAATGCTGCATCTACAGAAATATAAAAGTATATCATGGTGCTAAATGTTTTTAGCAATTGTATTAATATATTTTAAACCTTTACTTTGTGGATTAAACAAGAAAGGAGACAAAACATTAAAGAATGACACATCAGATTTGATAGAAAATCTAGGTACAATTACAAATACTCAAATAAGTACAGGACAATAAGTACAGGGACACTCCTTTGTTGTCTTTATAGCGCGCCTCTGTATATGTTTTACAACCCCAAATGAGAAAACATGAACCTATGGGTGCACTATAGGAAGACCACCACTCAAGAGGGGCATACACTCTCTAAATTACAAAACATCAATGCTACAGTATGAAACACTGGTTTTGACCACATGGGTTCCAGACGGTCTGTGACCATTGAAGGCACATATGCATGCATTGAATATGAGGAAAGCTACCAGGATGTTCTCTCCCGTCTTTTTCCATTTCCCTCTACGCCTTCAGTGGTTATGTTCAGATCCACATTTAATCTTTGACACAAGAACTGTTTAACCAGCCCCTGCTAGGAAAAACATTAAATTCTATATCCTGAAGACAAATACTGATGACAATGCTAATAATATTTAGTAGCTATTATAGGCCATAACTCCCTGAACCACAGAAACACACGTACAGACTTAGACACGGGCACACAGATACACATACAACCTCAAAGCATTAATGTGTTTTACTTCAAAGCCTTGTCTGTTTTCGGGTGACATTCACCCTCCTCCAGGGTCAAAAAACATCTCGCCGCCTTCATATCAATTATTAAATATTTTAAGCGGCATTCCGCTCCCACCAGCCTCTGTCACCCCCTCGAGACCGATGCCGTTATCATTTTTGTCAGAGTCACTTTCCATCTGCATTTGTCATCCGCCGCACACATTTGCGAGTTATCAATCGCCGTGTCGGGATGCAAAATAACTGATGTTCTTTGGGGCGGTATTGGATGGGACTATCTGGGGCTTTCAATCAATGCATATTCTCTCTCTCTCTCTCTCTCTCTCTCTCTGCTGCCACTACTCGCTCATAAATCTCAAAGCATTGTGGATCGGTGTAATGTATTAGTGGGTGGTAGTTGTTGGGATGAAAATTGTGTGTGTGTTAAGGGGGGGGGGGGGGTTGTCTGGTGACAGAAGCACTAGTTATATTATCAAACATTACACCTTAGGGCACACATGGTATCGAGGCTTTACAGACGTGTGTAGGGCAGAGGAGCAGCGCGGGTAGGCTACTACAGCGCGCGGCCCGAGAATGGATTGCTTTCTGTCGTACATAAATCAACTCACGCAGCTAAAGCTAATCTTAGTCGCTGGATAGCAGAGTTAAATACTCGAGGTACAGGACGTGATGTGCACCAGACGCACCTGGTTTATGGCGGCATGGCTCTACGGCAGGAAGGAAATGCTGCCAGCTGTTCCTAGTTTGTTAATGTGTATGTACTGTAGCTTCCCGCCTCAATCTTTCTTGGCCTCGTTTGAGCTTGTTTTGGTGGGCAGTTATACCGTTGACATCCACGTGTGTGTGGTTGGTGTTTAGAAGCACGCTGAATGGCCTTTTTATATATTAGTAATCAGTACAGACTTTTAGCTACTATTCTTTAAGCAGAATATTCAGTCATAGTACAGTAATAGTTCCACTGTTAACATTACCATACCAGCTTTTGTATGCCTTCAGGTATTTATAAGATCACGTTAAGGTTATCTCGCTAAAGGAGAAAAAGGCTTTCAATATGATCACTTATGAAAACCGTAAACATACCCACAAAATCATTTTGGTTTTGCATGCATGTCAATTAAAAGAAAAAACATTAATATATACATTATTTGGTGAAATGGTGGCAAGATCTACATAATCTATATGTACAGTAAAATACATTTTTGTAAATGACATACTGTAGAACCTGACTAATAAAAGTATATTGTTTTCTATTACAAAGAATTTTAACTAATAAAATACTTTTATTGTGTAGAACACAACCTTCACACCCAGTTTCCAGCCTTGGGACCGCTGGCAAATATACTAACATTCAGTGCTGATGACAACATTAGTGTTCGAGACCCCTCCAGGTTACACTACACATGAATGCTTAATGTTTGACTGGTAGGAGGAGCAACATAATGAGAGAGGAAGCAACTCTTCAGAGAAGCAATTTAAGTCCAAATCAGACCTTGGGGAGGCAGAGAAAGCCCTTGTGACATCTAGCCTGCTCAGGGTAAATCACCTCTTCCATTGTGCCGGGTGTGTCGGTGGGCTTACCTGACAACTTGGAGGGTCTTTACATTTCCCTGTGAAAGGGGTTTTGCCACTCAGGTTAAGGACACTGCCAGCTTGTGTTCAGAGGCTTAAATTACTGTGTGAAACCCCGACACAGACACAATCCTCAATGCACACTGCTGTTATTCTGTCCATGCACTCTCAGATGCAACAGCTAACTACAATTGTGAAGTTATTGTTAAAAAAAAAGTTTTCAGGTTTGCTACAGTGTTTGCAAAGCATATAACAATGTATTCCTTCTGCTACAATATACATATATGCCTATATAAAAACATGGATTCGTTTTTAAATAAAAATTCATGAGAGAATCTGTGACAAATAACCCATGCTTGGTATTCCTATCCTGGATTTTTTTTGGTGGGTTTTTTAGACGGAAGCATTGAGATAAAACCAATAACCAGAGACATTGAGCACAGTTAACTAGAACATAGTTGCATACCCAGCACATGCACCCATACCAAAATTAGTTTCATGGGGACTTCTTACAAACAAAGGCTTACACAGCCATAGATTTGAGACAATATTTCATGCAACTGATGGCAGAATGATGACAAAGTACATATAGTACCAATATCAGGACTGAAGTTGTGAAAATTATTTTTTACAACATCCATTTGTG
The DNA here is from genome assembly GCA_027564795.1 of Aphredoderus sayanus. Taxonomy (NCBI): domain Eukaryota; kingdom Metazoa; phylum Chordata; class Actinopteri; order Percopsiformes; family Aphredoderidae; genus Aphredoderus; species Aphredoderus sayanus. The sequence continues at coordinate 785,902 of JAODUG010000003.1, read as the reverse complement.
AAGCTTCTTATTAATAAATTAATCACAATGAATGTAATTATTATTATTCTTCCTTCAAGAATATATTTCGGCTTTATTAAAACTTTCATATTGATTAATAATGCATGAAATAGCATGGCACTTAAATAAACCTGTGCACATTGTAATACTGAGCAAGAAGGATGGCAGTGTATAAATAATCAGAAAACATGCTTTTTTCTACTTTGACAAAAACATATCAGCAACAAAAAATAACAACAATGCAAGCATATAGAGGCTAATATTGCTGCATGAAACCATGTAATTTAGCAATAATGAATGGCCATTTCCATGGCTGTCAGTTTGAAAACAGTTTTTTGCAGCTTTGTTTGGCCCTGTGTTACAGTATATCATGTGGCCATGTAATGATATAAAATAACTTATTTTACAGCAAGAGTAGATGATGTGCATTTTGCAGACTGTCAAACCAAGCACTGTCTATAACTATCACTCCCTGACACAAGGTCACATTTGACACGTATTAGAGCCCTAAGAGGATCTGTTGACCTTGCCTGTGAACGCTAACATGCATTCACCTTCTATTTATTTCAGCAAAGAGAGCTGTTTGCTTCTGTGTTGGCATCCATATGTCTGTAAGTCACCGACTTGATCCAGCTGGCCAGTTGCAATATTGCATTATTCATAAAAACACAAACACACAAAATGGATTCCACTGGTCCACTCCCCACCAAAGTCAGAAGATTAATGAGTCACTCTTTGGGTTATAATTCAAAGTTCATCCTCACATATATCATATTTTGAAGCACATAGATTATAGTGGAGAGCACATTTATCATACGACAGGGCATACACAAGCTCTCAGACACACACACACACACACACACACACACACACACACACACACACACACACACACACACACACACACACACACACACACTGCTTGTTGTCTTCCATTATACATGCTCTGCACACATACTGCAACAGATACACACAATTTGTCCTAACACCAAGCCCCACCAGAGTGAACCACCCCTTTTCGCATCCAGTTATTCTAATTTTATTCCGAGACGTCTCCTTTGGAGCATTAAAGTGCCATTTGCAGAAACAGATGAAAGATAATAGTCTTAGAAACTGGTCATTCCCATAGTCTACTGCCCTGTAGAGCAGTAGAAGATTATCATTCATCATGATATGAGAAGCATACTTTCAAGCATGTTCTTGTGACATTTCTTAATGGGCAGACTTTTTTTAATCAACAAAATAAGCTATTACAGTAATTTATAATTTTTAAAGATATTACATAATGGTTACTGACCAGGAATATTCAAACCTAAATAACAAAGAAAGAAATAATTATTTCCTTAATTACATTAAACTGAATTCTTAACTTTTTACCGTTAAGAGTCTTTATGTTTGCTTCTTTGTTATGTGGTGTTTATTATTGTTTATAAATCTATATATTTCGTCTAAGTAGGAACCATATTTGAAAAAGTCTATCCACAATTTTGAAACTCCTCAAATATATCTTCAAGCAACATGTCAAAAAGTGTTTGCATAATTCACATTTATAGACTGCACAAACATAGATGGTGGGGAGAAAGGATGTCAGCCTCATCTAAAATAATTCAAGCCAGAATACAAATCATGGATTAACCAGTAGTGACAAATGAAACGCACAGACTTCACCAACTTTCTAGCAATTTGTAATGACAGCTGAGAACCCAACAAATATTCTGAGACATTAACGCTGCTTCTCCAAATGATAGACTGCATTATGTTCTAATCTTCCTTCAAATACTTGATAAGAAAGGGTAATATGAGGGCTGATTGAGTTCAGAATACAGTTGAACTCATGAATAGATACACATATCGTATCATAATCACAAAAAAAAGCCTTGACTGCACACATTTAGAAACAAATTGGTCTCTTTAGAAGTCCAGTCGAAATTGTAGGGAATTTGATGACAACAGATTGAATTCTCTCTAAATTGGCATGGTAATGCCATAGATGCCACTTCAAATGAGGTTTAAACATACATTCATTCTCATTGGCTTATGTTAATCCTTTCTATTTGCCACTTGTCAGAGGCAAGTGCCATTTAGCATTGCCAACAGCGCATGGCCCTCTGGGTTCAGAAACTCTTAAACCATCTGTCCTTCAATCACACATTTAAGATTCGCTTGGACATGTCTGGCTATTGATTATACAATGAAAACATTGTGTGTATATACTGTATATGTATATAATGAGCAATAAATACTACAACATAAATTTCACTTGGATATTTCTTGGTCTATCTCACAAAGACACCATTCATTTTAAGATGAAAACAACATAATGGCAACAACAGTTATTGAGAATGAAATCGGTTCTCAAATACTGTAATAACTACGGTATCTTTCCCTCATCTCATCTCGTTTTGGATTGTTTCTCTACCAAGACACAAATCCTTTCCCAGTTGCTACGAGCAGTGTAATGGTCGTTTGATGTGATCTCAATGCTACCCCTTGTCTTCCATTTCAGGAACAAATTGGAGTCTTTGTGCCCTTTGGAACGTTTTGTATGGCAAGTGAACACTAAACCAAAGCTAAATGAAAAATCACGAGGAGCAGAATGGATACAAAGGAGGGGGAGACAGCGATGTTGAGAGTGGAGGAACAGACGAAGAGAGCGGTTTCAAGCTTCATCGCCTTTCTTGCAGGTGCCTTTGCCCGCGTGATTTCATCTGTGAACTGCAATCAGCCTCCTTAATGAAATAAGTAATTAACATATTATAATTGTGCTATGGTTTGATTTGACAGAAATCATTTTCCATATCTAATTCTATGCTAATTTAATCTGTTCTTCGCGCAGCGACATGGCCTTTTGTGATTACGTTTCATGGCAGATTTCTTCAGTGTGTTCTTCAGTGCATGTGTGTCTGTGTGTCTGCATTAGAGTGAGCATGAGAGAGTGTGTGAGATGAAGTCATTGCAAATGCAAAATTAAGACTTTTTTAAAACCAAAATAAATAAAAATAAATAAATATTGGACAGAGGGGGTAGAGTAGAATTACCACAGGTCATAGTACACACAGAGTACTGAGCTAAAACACAGTATGATGACAATGAAGTAGCGAAAATATGATTTCATATTGTATTTCAATACTTTTTATACTCTTGTATGTCATTGTAATGTATAAAAATTAGTTTAGATTAGATAATCTGAGAAGATTTTAAATTGTGCAATAAACACCATTAAGCAGACACTTAAATCAAAATCCAAAACAATGTGAATTACTGTATACTGTATAAGGAGCAAGTAGAACAGGGTCTTTTTCAAGTATGACTACAGTAGGTTTAACATGTCGGGAATACAACCTGCAACCTTTCAGCTGGGGATAAACTATTATAAGTACACACTCATCCTGCCTTACACGCTATTTACAAAGTAATAAAGTGGTCAATAAAATATGTTTTTTTAAATAAAAGTATAAACATATATATAAGAGTGGATAAGAGTGATCACACATGCATATGACATGATGAAATATGTCTCAAGAAATGTCTCTTTCAACTCTATTTCTGGTCAGGAAATGGTGACACAAAACACTTGGCAAGTTGCCAATTTAAGTCAAGTCCAAATTATTTGTATAGCCATTATTCACTGTCTCAAAGAGTGTCAGAAGACCACGCTACACAGGACAAACAATAATGTCCCCTATCACCTCAATTCAACAAGACAAACCTCCTCAAAATGCTTTGTTAAAAATGGAAGCCATCATTGGAAGAGCTGAAAGTAAATGCCCCTGACACAGGGATAAAACCAAAACGCAGTAATCTAAAATACAGTGTACCCTAATTTTGCACTGTAATAACAGTTAATGCATTGTCTGTCAAAATGTATAGCTACAAGCTAATACAATCAAGTCTGATTTGATTGTATTTCTACCTCTACACTGAAGAGAACAAACCACCTTTAGCCATCATTGGACTCAAGAAATTATGATCCCCGGAGGCTTTAGGGATATCCCTAGCGGTGCTATCTATCATACTGATTGCAAGTTTGTCCCTACATGTTAACGAGATTTATACCACAGTAAATAAAGGGTATAGTTTTTACACAGTTGTAAAAGGTCAAGCTGTCTATCTTTAATGTAGGAAGTAGATAGGAAGTAATCAGCGTAGCGTGCTAGCATTAGGAAGAACACATAATGACTGACAGAATGTGTGCAACCTAGTAACGAGACAGCGTAATGCTGAGCTTCTTGTTTTTCAATATAATAGCGCGAATGCCCAAGGGTGCTCTGACAACATTACCATACGTTTCACTTCCAATACACAATACTGATCTACTTGGTGTGGCGTGGCCTGTTTTAGACTTGACACTGTTGTTATTCTAGAATGTCACTTATGGTTTTAGGCATGCTTATTAGTTCACTGAGACTCCAAGTTTGGATGCTCGGTGCATGCCAACTTGAATTCCTACCAAAGCGCATTGTGCTGGAATGTATCCCTTTTTGCCAAATGTCCTTGGGTAGCTTTGAATAGCAAAGTGCTAAATTGAATTTCTGTAGTGAATAGGATGTTCCAAACTGACATTGGTCTTTTTATTGGACAAAAATCAAGTTACATAGATATTTTGCATTCCTGCCAAATATTTCACAGGTTAACTGATAAATGATAAATTATTGTAAATACATTCTGTGAATAAACTAATCCATTATTACATCAATTACACAAGAAAACATCAATTGAGCTGCAGAATGTCTGTAAAAATGTTTGTAAAAGACAAAACAAGAAGGCAAACTGGAGCACAAGGTGAGCCTATAGGCATGAAGCAAAGTATTGACAGCCATGTTACATCTTACTAATACATACTTTATGATTCCTTGGCAGTGCACACTGAAGGCAGTTTCAAAATATACTACATTTAGCTTGTTTTACTATTGTGCTGTATATGAATATACAAAACAGATATTCTCTGCGAATGATAACCACTGAAAACATGACATGATAAATATAGGGCAGCAACACACCTTCTCATGTTCTAGTGTGAATGAAGGCTACAGTACGTGTGAAAAGTCAGTTATCAATATCAGAGTTATTCAAGTGCATTTTCCTTCATCAGTGTTTTTTTTTAAAAATCAGGTGCACAAATCGCTCACCTACCCACACAAACACACATACAACAAACTCAAGCTCACAGCTGTGCTGCTTCTTAGCATGATGTTTTAGCATCAACAGGCTACAAGTTAGCCTCTGCATGCCAGTACTCTTACACCACAGCTCAATATTAAGTAACGCCAACATTTGTATGCCGCTGTTGCCAAAGCAGAGAGCAGATGCCCAGGGTTAGCTCCACAGTCCACATATCCAAAGAGAATCTGAACCTGCTTGTTTGTCTGGCAGCTTCCTCTAAATGCCTGAATGGACCCAGCTGTCTAAGTTGTCCACAAACATGATGGAGTAGAAAATCCCTGTGTGGTTTATGAAGAAATGTGTGCATGGTTGAAGAGCATGAAATACTCCTATTCACAAATAAAAGCGATAGATTTTCACTGATTCCAAATTAGATATACATATCTAATTTACTATATGCTAATTTATTCAACATAACATGTACTGTATGGCTATAGTACAGGAAAGAAGGAAGTTAAGAAGGACAGACAAATGTAATGACAAAAGTCAGGGAGGAAGGAAGGAAGGACAGGAAAGTAGGCAGAAAGGAGGTAAAAAAGAAGAGAAGGAATGGACAACAGGCAGGCAGGCATGCAGGGAGGAGGGAAGGAAGGAAGTGATTTTATGTTTCCTTGGGTTTCGGTTTAGTGAAAACTCTTGTCCTCTCATGAGTGTAACACCATCACATGTACTCTCATCTGTGTGTGTGTGTGTGTGTGTGTGTATGTGTGTGCGCAGGCTTGGCACGTCACACGCGCTTGTTATTCCAGCCCGGCACTCAATCAAACAGTGGCCCTATGAAAAGACAGTAACACTGGAGAATCATTCTCCTGGGGGCTTCCTTCATACCCACCCTCTCCGTTCCCCCCCACCCACTCTCTCTCTCTCTCTCTTTCCCCCTGCAGCGTATGTGAGTGGTATCCATCTGTCAGTTGTCAGTGCCAGGGAGTGATACAGAGAGCTGTCACTTCTCGTCAGCCCGCATCGGTGAGGCCTTTTGCAGCTGCCCTCCCTGACACCCGGCCAGAGGATATGGAGAGAGAGAGAGAGAGGGTGGGGGGTGGGGGGTTTGGAGGGCTTTCAGGAGAGCACTTAAAGGGGTAGTGTGTATATTTATTAGCTAGAGGACGCATAGTGGAGCTGGTCCTCACACACTGCTCTTGTGTGTTTAAGAAATGAATATAAGTTAGAAATGAATTGCTATTAAATGAGGGAGTTCATAGTGACTGGAAGCTAATATAATGTATTGTTCAGTATATTATATTTGTAAAACAGGTTTTACATTTCTTTTAAAACTGCATACAGTACCCTTACACACAACCACATTTAAAGGTACAGTACACTTCTCAATTGCATTATAGCACCCCCTGGAATCCTACATTTCAGCCCTGAACTCAATAGGCTGAAGAACAAATGTTAATGCAAAAAAGATTTGTTCGGTTTCATTGTAATGCTGTCTAGGTTATGTTCATCTGAAATAAAATGTAGCAAGCCAAAATTAAACAAATCCAAATTTATTTCAACAAGGTTTCCAAGCAACGTTAGATTTGTTAGGGAACTTATTTAAAGATGTAGTCAGCGATTTTTAAGTTAATAAATTAACTTTTTGTCAAATTAAGAGGTCATCTACTCACAGTTTGCTGGCTTCCCATTTTGTGTGTGCGCTGAAAATCAAATCCTGGGTTTACACACAGTCCTGGCTGCAAATAGGAACATAAACAAAGTGGTGCAGACCACACCACTAACTCTATCCCAGCCTTGGCAATCCATTTCCATTGTGGGGGGCGTCATTTGAAAGACTCAAGTCTCACTGTCGTAGCTTAACAAAGGTGTTTTAAAGGAGGACACCATTAGTCATACTGGAGAAAGATTGTTTACATTTGAACTCATTCAAATCATAAACACTTCTCCCCTCAATGCCATAGGGCATTGTCTTATCATTGAATACTGGGGTTGCAACACCTGAATATTTTGCACAAAGTCCAAAGCAAATTTAACAGTAAAACGTCCTTACCTCAGTATAAGTATACACACTGATGTTTGAGAAGCAATATTTAGTTTTATCATTGTAATTTAAGAAAATAACTATCTTTGTGGTTTATCTCGTTTGTATCTTCACTTGTATCTACAATGCTGGTGGAAGCCTCTGAGCCCAATGAAAGACCAACATACATGAATCGAACATACAGTAAGTAGGCTATAGAAAGGAAAGACACCTAGCACTGCAGTGGTATGTTTTTTGACATAATATTCAGTTTGTTTGGTTCATTAAGGAAGTTCAATATCTCTGTTTGAAGGCTGTGGAGACCCCAGGCCGACACCTCTTAGGAGTCCCCTGACTTCCAGCATTGCAGAAAATACACTATAAAACCAGCAATCTTCCAGCAATATTCATACTGTTATAAATATTACAAATACAAGCTATACATAGGCCTCTGGGTTAGCTGAGGCCACTAAAATTCATATCTATGATATGAATTTTATAAAAGTGAAATGCAATTTTCTAACAAGCAAACACACACTGTAGCTTACAGCTCCATGCTCACGTTACAAGTCTCCTCTAAGCCTTTCTACCAAAGCTTGAAATTCTTTCTCAGGGCTTCCTTAACAAAACAAAACACAGCAAACAGAACATATAGCATCAAATCACGCTAATGTTGTTTCAGCTAAAAAGCAGGCTAAGGCATAAGGTACACGTAGAAACCATAAATCCCCATTACACATTAACAATCCATCTAGATAATGCACACGCAGCTTTTCATGATTCATTGTGTTTTGTTTATTTTAACACATGATTAGGTAGTTAGCTTGTTTGTTTACATAGTCTTTGTTAATCATGAAAATCCCACAACACAGTTTTGCAACCTGCAACCAATCAGCATTTCTGAGTATATTGCTAACATCATAGAATATATTTGCATGCACAAAATATTTATATATTATAGGTTTTATTACCAATATATTAAAGCAGGAAATATTCTGAATGTGACACAATGCTCCTACAAACCTGATAATAGTTTATCCTAACAATTTTGGAATATTCAAACAGAATATGCTGTTTACACAAAGCACATTGAATTGTCATATTCTGAATAATAGTGTATATGTGTATGCATGTAAACATAGTCAAGGAAAAGACAGTCTTTTTAAGTAATACGTACACACTGTAATTAATGAATGCACACACAGTATTTATTTATGTCCGATGCACAGAAAGATAAGAGCCCTTCTTTTTTATCTTGATCTTGCCTCTGCCTACTGTATATACACAGCCCTAAGAGAGACAAGACAAGAGACAGGCAGATGGAATGAGCGAGGGGGATACAGGGGGTGGGGAGGCGGGTGCTCTTGGCCTATATAAAAATCCCTGTGGGAAGTGTTGGGAATCTTTGATTCTCTTTGAGTAGGCATTTTGTCATGTTTTATATCATTCAAGTAATAAAACACAAAACCTTGACTAAAGACTCCAGAATTGTACTCTACTGTACACAGACAGCAATGGTTTGCCTAGGACATGTTTCCTCCCCCAACAGGAATTACCTGACATGCTGTTGTTTTCAACACATCCATGCACCACACAGTGAGACCTGTTCAATGCCTAATAAACAATGCTGAATACAAAAAAGAACAAACTGCTCTACGTAATGGCAGCATTTCTGTTTTTTCGGTGCTAGCTTTGCACAACTTTTGACTGCAGTTAGTGTTTGTTGCAACTTGATGTTGATAAATAGGTTTATAATGTTGGCACAGGTGCATAAAATGCTACAAATGATGTGCCTTAATATAACCGACCGTGCTATCTGAGGAGATGAACATGCATTCTGAGAATAAAACACAGTTATTAATTGGACTCTGCAAAAATCTGCAGTGTGACGTCCTTTGCCGGGAGCTGGTCATGTACAGAAACCTACTTAAAGAAATACTCCTCAATTTGTGTCCAGAATTACACATGTACAGTAACTAGCTTTCGGTGTGTCTCTCCTTCACGGCACACAGCGAGGTACAGTACTCACATCTCTCTACTCTTCCCCCTAAGACTGGCTCAACAGCTGTGTTTCAAACAGTGAACAAGCAATGAGGCAACTATAACACAAATAAGGAGTGTATTCATGAAGGGACTATTTGTAAGATCTGTATCCCTATTTTACTGCTCTAAATGCACGGCCTAAAGCGCAAGGCACAAGTGCATGTAGGGCATGTCCAAATCCACTTTGCTAGTTTAACAGCAGATAAAATGGTCGCAGAGCCAGACGCATGGTGTGTTTGCAATATACAATAAACCAATCAGTGTCATCTCCCATTACATTTAAAAAGCAATGTGTGCTTGCACCTTGGTGAATTGTTAGTATAACAACAGTTCAGAGTTCAGAGAAAGAGTGCTTCTCTGCAGAGGAAACAACTCTTCTGCTTGTTCACGAAGTGACCGCGCATGAGCAGACCCACTACGGCAACAGCAGGATTCCACCAAGAGCGCTAAAATATGTTGATGTACACTCTTTTCATGTTTTAATCCTTTGCATGTTTATGTGCTGCTGCGGTCCCTGTAACTAGCAGTGTTTGCGCGCTGTGCACATGCCATAGGCGCTACTGTGTTGAAAGCTCCATTAAAATAACTGTGGAATGCTGGACCATTGACTTCAGACAAGGTTTTTGTTGGTCAATCAACATCACTTTCCACTGCCTCAAGATAGCAAAGTGCCAACAATGTGCCAGGCCACACCTCATTTTAAGACCAACACACCCATGGGCACTCAAACGGGCGCAAGTGCATTTGCAATTTAAAAAACGTGGGCACTGCATGGGAAAATGACTTCTGCATCAGCCAACATATTTTCTGTCTAAAAAGGCCTTCAATGCTGTTGTTCTCTTTTCAATGAAGATTTAGTCTTCAGTTGAGATATAACTGACGATATAGCGTCATCTACGTTTACCTTTGTAGGGTCCGCCATTGTTATTTTCAAGTCATGTTCTCTGTCGTCACACCTAACGACAACGCTGATTTGACAGTTCAGATGCTACTCAAACTACAATTGCGTTGATCCAGGCCTTTCCAGACTGATTCTCGCAGCGAAAATAAATTGAAGCTCGCGAGATCAAGATGGTCACGCGAGGCTAAGACAGGGCCCCTGGCGTCCATATGCAATTTATTTATTTTAAAATCTCCAATTCTGGGCATGGTGGCGGGGTCATTTTATATAGTGTATATTAGATGTTAAATCAGCTCTGCCACATCTGGCTGAGAAATATACACGCTGACTCCTTTGTCTGGTTTTTAAAAAGCAGATACGGTGGCACTGGATATTGCTGCACATATCACAACTATATTGAACACAAAATGCCCTTGAGTGTTGTGTTAAATGGAGAGGGCGAGGTGGAAACTTGTCACCACCTTGCAATGATTTGGTTTAGATGCCGTGGCGTGCTGTTGGGTCGCTTGTCGGGACCGTCTGGCAGACAACTCTGTTTCCAACGTCTTCAACTTCTTCACCTCGGAGAGAGCTTGTCTCGCATCCCACAGGAGGTCGGCAGCGATGCCGCCAGTCAAAATGGACCCTGTTCCAAAACCTCCGTCACAGAAGCAGCTGCTAGGAGCTACAGCACGATCACAAAAAGGTGCCTCGCCGCCTGTCATGGCGGCAACCCAAAAAAAAAAACCACCAGTAGACACCGCCGGTGAGGGAGGCTGTCAAGCTGAGGAAGAAGCAGAAAGGCCTTCCGGGCGTGGCTGTCGGAGAGAGGACTCCAGATTTGGCAGCGTTGTACCTGCGGGCCAGCAACACATTGCAGCTGCTGCCATTTGGAAAATGTGACAGTCCAGGTGTGGGAGGGACTGACTGCTGGAGAATGACTTACAGGCGGCCTCTGAAGGATTCTGGCGGGACCGTTAGGGCCACTCAGGAGGGGAACCTTGACACATCTTTTCAATGTCATGTGAACTTGAGACTTGAGGAGTACTGCCAGTAGGCTGGTCCATGGCGGTGGGGGGGTGGGGTTGGGGCACTGCTGGTGATCCCCGTTTTTAAATAAAGAGACCGGAGGGTTTGTTCCAACATTCAAGGTATCACCTTGTTCAACCTCACTGGCTAAGGTGCAGTGAATGAGACTCTGGATGATTGTTGAACCTTGGATATAGTAGTAGAATCAAGTGGCCCAGAAACTTAAGCTGTGAACAGGTGGGCTGCTGTGATGATCAAGAATAGCTGGCCTATAGAGTAGGACAATATTGGATAAAATCCAACTAAATACATTTTAACTAAGTTGAATAAATATATACAAATACATTGTAAAATCATATAAGTCAATTCCATTAATTAAAGCTACCTCGATTAAATTAAGTAATTACTTTATGTTCATTGTACTTACTTAAAACATGTTAGAATAACTTTAGTAACGTATTGTTTTGAAGTAGGTATAATGAACACCAAGTAATTAAGATGGCCAAGACGGCAATCCTTCCAACAAAAATTTTTAATTGTGAAACTTAATCAGGCTTACAGTGTAAATAATTCGATAATTCGTAAGTCAAGTAGGTATATTATCTTCCCTCAAAATCCCTACAGCAAACAAACAGCTTTATCCCCTCCTGTCGCTCAATCTCTCAAGTGTTTAAATGGGAGTGGAGGTGTGGGTTGTTGGAGAGGGGGGGTTATTGCTAAGTGGGCCTGGACATGGTAAAGAGCCTGGAGCTGGTGTTTAACAGGACTATTAACAGTGAGATGGGAGATCAATACGCCTAGGTAGAGGAGAGGTGCATCTCTGTCACTTTGATGTGGTCTAAGTGGCCAGTAGTAAACGAATCTGGGTTGTTCTTACATCTTGTAATATACTCTGCTCTACAACAAATAAACCAAAACACCTTTTCGCGATTTAAACCATTACATTGTAATCAATTCACCTTTATTTCAGACGCAGTCCATATCTGAAGCAAAGTATATGTTTTTGAGAAAAATAAAAGGCGTGTTGAGGAAATTGACGTAGGTACAAATGACAATAGCATGCCGTCTGGTTATCAGTACAAATGACAATCACATCCACCATCACTATCATGGCCAACCAATTTAAAATGTGTGCTTCATATTCATTCATATCAAGGCACTGAATATATTGTGTTTAAACGTATTGTATTAAATAACTTAATAGTATATTTTTGGAACATGCCATTACTTTTGATGAAATATTATAAATGTATGAATTACTGAATTATTGAATCACGCTATGTTGTAAAGAAGAAATAATTACGGAAAATACTTTTCCATGTCAAACAGGTGCACTAAAATAGGCTGCTATCTTTAAAAAGGCAAAACTCTCTGTTCTTGTATTGACACAATTAAGATTAGAAGATATTGATGTAAAAGTGAGGTTTATAAAATGTGAAATACTCCAAAATGTAATTAAACGTTAGCTGAGAAACGGTGCAGTTAACATACAGTATGTTTAGCATGTTGTTAGCACGCTATCTCAGCATTCCCCTGATGTCCCTCCAGATGCTGTACAAGTGGCCCATCACTCCTAAACGTGTTATCTCCAGATGCTTCTCTCCTGGCAAATGAAATCTTCCACCATTATCTCTCTTCATTCCCACTAACAAGTTGGTAATGAAAAATCGATTTTTAGTTAGTCATATTGATGCTATATTATCTTTTTGCTAATAACTCAGTGAAAGGGGTAAGGGCACCACAATAGCATGCCATGTGTTAACATGATAGATATGTCTTAGTTTTCTAATATCTCTGTCCCCGGCTCACTCACTCCATCTTGTGGGTTTAGGCTTTAATTCAGCTGTTTCAGATACTTAATTCCTCCACTAGTACATTTAACTCGCTCTCGCTCACCCACATATATATCATTACAAGGTTACCTTCATTCACAAGCAATTCTGAGAGCAGCTGCTCTACAAAAAATGCTGTGTGGGCTGTTTGTCATTTTTCTCCCCTGTACGCTCCTCAAAGCAGGAATAAGATCCCTAACTCTGGCACTTTTAGTTCCATGCTGTACCCATTAAACTATACTGGGAAGTATTTTTTTTCTGTCGCTACAGTGGGTGCTTTGAAATATCCTTATCACCGATGTACACCTGTCTATGGCAGCAGTCTGTATTCTAGCACGCTGTCTATTCATTACTGTCACAGTGGGGCGTCGACAGGTACCCTAGCTAGCCAGCATCTACACCAAAACATAAACACTTTCACTACCATACACGTTTAGCTTGAAAACAAGTTAAAGATGCATTCCGATACTAATTTCTATCCATGATTTATTTCTTTCATATGCATAGCTATTAAATACTGGTAGTTATAAAAAATTAGTTCTGTTTTAGGCTAGCTATTTCAAAGTTAGTTATAGAGTAAAGCAAACTAAAAGGATACCAGATCAGACAGATGCCTGCTGTGTTTCGCTGCAGTGCAGAGAGTTCTAGATTATGCAAAATGTATATAGGCTATAGTATGTACACAAATGTTCTCCTGGGAACTGACACTTTCCTCAACTGCAGTACTTTAAGTATCTCAAAGATAGCATTCCCCCGGCTGTGCTTTTACGGACCCACACACACACACATTTGCAACCACATCCGGTGATGGCTGACTGTCACTCCAATCAGTCACCAGTCCTCTTCTCCTCTCTCTCCGTCCAGCCAGGCGTTTCCTTGTCAAAGAGCATATGCCATTGTATTTCCCCTAGCTCCGAGCCCGGTGACATTATCTACAGTACTGCCAGACCCCGTGGCCGGTGGAATTCTCTGGCCTCTTGTTGATGGCACTGTAAGCATGATCTCTGATGTCTTCCAGGCAGTTAACTGATGCTGTCACTGGACCAAGATATAACACAGACTCCATAACAAACAGATTGTGACAAGACAGACTGATGTGATTCCTTTTTGAACATACAGGCATGTGCATGGCACAAGTCTTGTTCCTGTCTTGTACTGTATATATATATATATATATATATATATAGCCTACTGTCAGTTGTCAATCACATTATTTAAATATTTTGGCATATGTTTAATGAGATATTTAAATATATATATTTAATAAAGTCCATTTCTAAAATGATGGTAAAGTTAGCCCAAATCAAACGGATATTAAAACACAGAAGGCTCAAACAACCCCTTTTTTTTATGTTTGGCCTACAGTATGGTCCTAAACTGCATCTTTATTTTAAAAGTTAGTGTACTGTATAATGCACTTGGGTTAAATCTGTTTGTAGCAGGACTTCATTGCAGTGAGCTTTATATTTCTATTTCTTGGTTTGGTACACCATCTACTGGTAGAATGTATAACTGCATAGCCAGTATACGTAAGTTAAAACTACTTTTTGCAGATTGTAAGATACAGGATCACTAAGCATGAATTATTATTCCAAATGTTTTTTTTTTCCTTTTTCTATCTTAAAATATATTTAAACATACTGAAATAAGAAAGTAATCAACAGATCAACATTTTTGTGACAGAAACAAATGAAAGCCAATAGTTTATTAATAAATAATCACTAGTAGGAATTCCCAGTGTCATTTGGTTGATGGCTTTGTTTGTATATAAGGATGACATTTACCTGCATAGACCATCTCTCATCTGGAGATTAAAACACTGAATTAGTATACTGTAACTAAAACATATTGACATATTGAATATATCTGCAAACATAAAATGTGAAAATAACAAAATCTAAGAATTAAAATAATGTAAAACAAACAACAACTAAAATATGTAACACCAATCATGTATTTGTAAATAAATAAGATTCTAAGGTTGGTCTCAGACTTGTGCAAATGTCTTCATTATATTTCACTTGCATTCCTGCCCTGTAGTTCTGTAAATTTGTTTGACAGTGCATACTGTATTGTTGCTAACATTTTGTATTCCAAGATTTTCTCTTTGCTCAACTGTTATGGAATCAGTCTTGGCAGTGGTAATGGACTTGCCATCAGCAAATCACCCATCAATTAAGAGTGCAATTAGAGCATCATCAAAATATAACAACATTAAATGCTCATGACACAAATTGCAATTTAGAACAGGTTACTCATGTTCTGCTTTCTGATGTTAATTTTACTTTCAGTCCACTTTAGACCTGCAAGTTTGCCTGGACGTAAGCCAGTAATATGATAAGTGTTTGAGGCTGTAAGCCAGTGCTGCTCAGTGCAGTTGGTGTTCTTACACAAGACTAAAGCCTAATTTCACTGCTTAACTAAATGTATGTGGTGACTTCTTATATAAATTGCGCGGCAAATATGAGTGGCTAAAAATGGGTTATATTTTCCTAAAAAGGATTGCTAAACTCACTGAAGTGATATAACTATTATATAACTAAGCTTTTCTTCTAAATCAATTTGAGGTAACTTGACTGACAAAGGCCAAATGATTTTTTTTATATAGTAATTTAGCTTCAGTTAAGCTATCCCATTACATTACCCTTCTTGACTGTGGTATAAACAGAGGGAGACTAATTCTGCATTTTAAATTCAAAAATTTGATAAAGAGATTACAAAATGGCCTTTTAAACAAACTGCCATTTGGTTTTTAGTATATTCTATTTTATAGCCTCTATTTCATAGCCTAATGACCTTACAACCTACCGTAAGTAAAAAAAAGTATCTGATGTTTGAAATTTGGAAGATTTAATTCTATAACCGAAAACAGCATGACATAATGCAGAACATACTGTACATCTGTCCATTACAGATTGTGTGGTAACAGTCCTGTACTTTAAATTAAACATTTCAGTCATGTAAGTTCTCAGCAAGTTTCCAAACAAGAAAGGAAACAAAAACGTCTTCATATATACAAGAAAGAATTTATATAAACCCTAAATCTATTAAGCACACCTCCTTCAGTTGTTTTAAGTAGCATTCACATTTTTAAGAATTGGTATTTAATATTTTATAAATTGCTAAATGTAAAGGGGATATAAACTCAAATTAGGAAATATGAGTTTTCAGCGCTCAAAACCACCTACATTAAATTCCGACCAAATTAACATTATTCATTCTCCGAAAGAAGATGAACAATGCTGCCTGTTTTTATACCTTAAAATAAACATCTCCAGTTGTAATATAAACAATACAACATACAGTCTTACCAAGCAATAAACACCTTTTGTGAGAATATGCCTCTTCAATAAAAACAAGCTGTTACAAAACGAAATATAAAAAAGTCCCCATTGTTGCTTTGGATCTGGTGTGAACATCTGAGTGCATCTGTCCTCAAGAAGTTATGGCTGGTTCCATTGAGAGAGATGCAGGCGTCTTTGTTCAGCGGTTTCGTACATCTTTTGCAAACGGGAACATATGTTCATGTTCCTTTTTGCAAAAACCCTGAGGAGGAAGTTGAGTGGTTGTTCACCTGCAGAAGACAAGTACAAGACAGATTATTAGCATGAAGTACATTACATAACAGCATGATTTAGTGCATATGGATATGTCAATATTGAATTAGTACACTTTAAAATTAATGACTGTAAAGGCTGCTGCAAAGAAAACCTACCTGTTTAGAAGTGTCCCTAGAAGAATGAATTTCATTTCCAAAATTTTGGTTCAACTGCAACATCGCTGTAAAGATTATGAAATAAATGAAATTGCTGTCACAACTTAGTCTGAGGATTATGGCCATTGTGACAATGGCTTTTATTTTGTAGAACAGGTTTATAATACTATTAACAATATTCATGAATTTAGTCAAAATGACTTGCATCAACACACAAAAACAATGGTCTGATTCTTACCTTGTGGATCAAGTCTAGGATCAACAAACCCCCAGCGCTGGTACAGAGCTGCCAGCTCATGGGGATTGTAGTTTTTCAAGAGACTCATAATATCAATGTTCATTGGCATTTCTCCTGTGGCCTCACTCTTTCCCTGAGCAAAAAGGAGTGGGTCTAAATATGTTCTACTCCCGTGTAACCCCCACATGTTCATGGTAGACCAGAGGTCATGAACTTTGGGAGAAGCAGAGGAGCTGTGGGTCTGGCTGTGGGGATGACTTCTGTCTGCCACTGCATGAGCTGAAGAAGTCCTTCCGTGTCCCCGCACCAACATGAAACCCAAACCCTCCTGTGGCAGAAGCTTGCCTTCCACAGCCACCCTGTGGCCCCTGGGTGTGGGGCTTCTTGTCGGCTGAAGGCCGGAGCTACTTCTACTATGCGCGTTGCTGGTTGAGGAGGTCACCTCAATTCCCCCACCCACTGTGCGGTTCTGTTCCCCAGACTTCTTCTTTTGAGGTAGGGGGGCCGTCCTCTTACTAGACTGCGAGTCCTTTGACTGAGTGCTAGGCTTGGACTTAGTGAGGGTGCCTGAGTGAGGCTTAGGCACCGACCGCTTGCTGCTACTGCCGCTGGGTGCTGTGAAACCTGACGGCTGTGTTCGCTGAGTCCTGGGAGTGGGCAGAGCTGGACAGTCCTTTCCTTCCAGGAAGGGCGGGGGCCCTGTGCGTCTCCACTGGGCCCCACCTGTCTTGGACCCCTTAAAGCCATTAGGGCAAGGTGCCCACTTAGGTGCCAGCGAGCTATTGCCTTCCACTCTGTGTGCAACACGTTGATGAATCCAGAGCACCTCCGGATAGTTTGTAGTGTGCGAACAATATGGGCATTGGTGCCTCGTCAACCCCTCCTTTTCCTTATAGTTAGTGGGACCATCTCCCTCCTCTACAGGTATGGCTGACAAATTAAGAAGCTTGGCACTGTCGATAGCGGTATTTCCTTGCTCTTTGACCACAGGACCCTGTATCTTTTCTTTTTTATCACTGGACTCTGCCCTCTCCTGGCTAGGAGCACTTGTGTAAGGATGCCAATATGGCTGACTGAGTAGGGCACTCCTATTTCTGAGGTAGTCCATGTATCTAGAGGCTTTGGAGCCACTTTGCCTGAGGTTGTCCAAAATGGTGGTCTGTTTGCTGGTGGGACCCGTCAAGTCCTGGTGCTGCCTGCCCATGTGGGACCTGAGACTTGAGGCGTCGGCGGTGTGATAGTCACAGTGTTCGCAGAAGAAGGGTTTCTTATCTGTAGATCAGAGCCAAAAACAGTAATCTGAAGTGTGCATTGCAAAAACAGATGTACAAAGACATTTGTACATCCACATTTGTTTTGAATATAGCTTCTGCACATGGCAATGCGTGTTTACCATGGCTTTATTAAAGGAGACATGCCCCTATTTCAATTCAATACAGTACTAGATATCAATAGGAATAGTAACACTCCTGTTTAAACGCACCTATGCACATGGGTGTAGGGGGAGGAGTAGACAGGAATGGCCAGCCACTCAGCATTCAGGTGTGAGCATCATTTTCAACCAAAGCAAAATGTGTAATGCTACTGTCAACCACAAAGCCTTCATTCTGGTCTTACCTTCCTGCTCTTGGTTGCTGCTACTGTTGGTTGGTTTGGGTGAGCAGCAGGTGTCTTTGACCTTCTTACTCTGCAGCGCCCCATAGAAGGCGTGGCCCAGGCCGTTGAAGAGGATCCGGCCACTCTGGGGGCTGAGGATCGCCCTGCCGTCTCCGTTGGCCGAGGTGCCGGGCGGATGCTCGGCGCTCGAGCCGCCCTTCTTCTTCTTGGCGCCGCAGCCGGCCGTGTCAGCCGGCTTCCTCTTCCTGTCTTGTTTCAAGGGCACGTACTCGCCTTTGTCCCTGTCGTACGCCACGTCGGCGTCGGCTAACCTCTCCTCCCATCCCAGGCCTTTCTCCGTGGCCTCAGCCAGGCGTCCCTTCGTGGCCAGCTGCCAGGCTTGGTAGCTACAGATGGGGTCCAGCTCTGCGACGCGTCCGCCAAGACTCTTTTCGTCGGGGGCTTCTTGGCGTTCCACAAATGTGAGGTTGAGGCTTTCCAGGAAACGCCTCTTGGCGGCGGCTGGGTCGGTGTCGTGGTCAAGGAAGTGTCCCGGACGATTCTGCGCCTGATCGCGGCCGTGGTTGTGCTTGTGGAGGCGCTCGTGGACCCGCAAGGTCCTGCAGTCCGAGAAGAAGTTCCCGCAGCCGGAGCAGAGCTCGTAGAGGCACTCGTCTTTGGCCATGGATGCCGGGTCCTGGACCACGCCGTTGACCGTGGCGTCACCGGCGCTCCCCCCGCGCAGCTGGGCCTTCGCCCGGTGGATGCGCATGTGGCTCTGGAGGAACCACGCCTGGCGGAAGCGCCGCCCGCAGATGCGGCAGCCGTGGTCCTGGGCGTTCCTGTGCTTCTTCATGTGGGCTTTCAGCAGCGATGCCTGGGCGAACGGCTGGCTGCACAGGCTGCAGGAATAGGGCCCGGGCTCGGATGCGTCGCCCGGCTGCTCGGACGCCACGCTGTCTTTGCACTTCGCCGTTTTCTTCGGCTGCTTCTTCGCTGTCCTGTCGACGCCGTGGCTCTCGCCCAGGGAGCCGTCGACCGCCTCGTCGGGTTCGTGGTGCGGCTTGGCATCTTCGCTGCGTCGCTGGTCCCCCTCCGGCTCCTTGCCGGCCGAGGCGTGGCTCAGCAGGCCCAGTTTATGGCTTCGGACGTGGGCCTTCAAACTGCCCTTCTGGGCCGTCCTGTGTTCACAGTAAGGGCACTTGTAGGGCTTCTCCTGCGTGTGTCTCCTCATATGCTGGGACAGGGAGCTGAGAAGTGGGAAGCGTCGGCCGCACACCCCGCACACGTGGCTGGAGGACTCCTCTTCCTCCGCCTCACTCTGAGTAGCGGCGGTGCTTCTCGGAGAGGCGCCCTCTTTCGTTTCTGCGTCCATTGCCGGCTCCAGGTAAGAGGAGCGGGTCTGTGGGGAAAGCGGAGGTGTGCAATATATGGTTCTTGAGGAGGTTCTCAGAGTGGGCCTCAAGGGTGAAACAAATATTTTGCAGTTAATTCTTTAGTGTCCATTGTGATGTTTAAGGAAGAGGGAGAGGAGCTTTAATTTGTGGTCTTCTTTTGGAAAACCTGTGAAATGAACAGAAAAACTAAATTCCATTAGTGAATACACTCCTTTATCATGTTCAAAAAAACAATACTAAGAAATGCAAAGAAATCACCAATGAGCAGTACAATAATGCAGTATGCTGCATTATATACACTCATGCTGACATGTAAAAATGTGTTCTCAAAATTGGTAAAATTGTAAAAAGAACATTATGAATATTTGTAGCAGAGCAAACAGTGCCTGTTTTTTGACGAATATTGGCTCCTTTATTTATTTCTTTATTTTTACTTTGAAAAAATGTACAAATAATAAAAGAATACATTTTCATCATGATATATTCATCTAGTCCAATATTGGTTGCTTAAATGTTACACATCAGATATAGGCCTAATGTCATCGGGATTAAAAAAAATAAAAACCTACAGTATGTCTGTAAGAGATTAGGGCCAATTTGCATCACACAGACTCTAGAATAGGCATTGTCTCTTATTGGATGACCAACACTGTCTGAATGTATTAGAGCGTGGATGAGTGTGTGCGTGTGTTTATGTGTCCTTGGTTCCCTATGCCTATGAGTGTGTGTGTGAGGTGAAGCATGAAGAGATGTATTCACTCCTGGCCAACCAGGAGCCTGGATGAGCCTCCGGGGCTAGTCTAGTCTAATTCATGATCAATAATCCATTGTTAACAAATGTCATTTTAAAAACACGCTCACAGTTTGTTAATCAAGAGACAGTGTTGCTTGGGACGGTGTGCAAGCCCTTTGTAAACCACTTTTGAGTTGTTTAAAAACAAAACCTAATGCGTTATGCAAAATAAAGACATGTGGACACAGCATACATATTGTTCATGGGTTCAAGGGAAAACACCACCACTGTGTAAACTAGAGAGATTATAGCCTCATCTCACACAAACATGATCCTTTAGTTGGAATGGAATGGTACGGCAAAGTCTAACAGAGCACAGAGCCAGCCAGGCAGCCACTGGAAAAAAGAAAACCTGCCATTGTGTTAGCCGCACCAGAACTGTCACATCGCCTCACGTCTGCCCCTCCACCCCTCACTGGGGGGGCCGAGATAGTTATTGTTGGAGCCAGAGGGGCCTAGGCCAGCACGTCACCGTCTTGAAATATATGTCTGGGTAAGGAAAGCGGGACAAAAGACAAAGTGTTGTGTTGTAAGTTGCTACTGGTTGACCCCTCTGTGAAAATCAGTGTACAACATCCACAGGAAGGGCACAGCCTGGTGAATTTGGGGCGAGGTGCCTTGGCTTGGTGGCTTACGTGTTTATCTCTCAGCCCCAATCCTGCTACTGTGCGTGCACGTGTGGTTCACGTGCGCGTGCATGCAAGGAAGGGGGATTCTCCGTGGACTGGGAGAAGTATTTCCAGAGATGGCAGGTGTTCGGTGGGCAGACGCTGTCAGATTAGTGCCAGAGCTAAATGGGTGGGGGGAGAGGCTGTGTGGGAGAAACCGGAGGGTGGCAATTAAGGGGTTAAAGTTAAGGCGAACGTGATGAGTTAACACAATGGGGATGAAGTCAGGGAGTTGGGGGCAACAGATGGGAATAGCCTAAATGGGGCCATGGCTATGGAGTTTGCTGTTACACTTGTGAGTTTGTGTAAGCGGTCTTTAGCTCGCATGCTAACACTTTTACATTTTACTGACATATGTATCATGTGTGGCACTTTTTTTCTTAGTATGAATTTTGTATACCCTTACTCCCGCAGGAGGCGTCCCTCCCACATCTAAGGCTATAAGAGATGCATAAAGAGCAAACACTGCTGCAGGGGCTCGCTCATTTCCTTTACAATCCCTCACTCTCTTTTGCTACATCTTTTCTTTGGCAGATGAATAGGCATGTCCAGTCAGCTGTCCTCACATTGATTCGGCCTGACATCCCAACCAGCTCAGCACAAACTTCCTATGGTCAGCGCGCTAGTGTTGAGAGCTCGTGTGTGTGTCTCTGTGTGTGCGTTGCAGTGCTCGCTTGGATGAAAATGTCCATTGTTTGTGTGCCTGTGTGCCTGTGTGACACTAACTATGGGTGAGATTCCCGCCTTAAACTGCAATTAGAATTTCTCTGAATTCACTTCAGCACTAATAAGGCATACATTTATACAAACCCATTCCATCCTGTGCAGTTCTGTCCACTAATAGCTCAGATTGTGCTAAGAGCCTGGTACAGGAACGCCAGTTGTGGTTTCTACCCAGGATAGCTAACACAATATGTTTTGTGTCACCGCAGAGCGTATGTGTGTGCCTTAATGCCTGTGTGCAAGCATTCAGGGGCTGTTTGGGTGCATGTCTGCTGATGTCATCCAAATATTCAAACAGCAGATTGCCTGCGCCAACTCACCCCTGCCTGCAGATAGCATGTGACTGTCCTTATGCCAGTGTTCAAAACCTCAGTAAGTCACAAAGCTTCACCTACTACCTAGTGTGTACGGGCCAATAATCCTCCCCTTCTATTGCAAAACGAACAAATGCTTAATATACAGACACAAGTTAACTAAAATGCCACATTAGCATTACCATGACAGCTGTCTGGATAAAATGAGAAGCTGCCATCTCAGTATTTCATTTCCTGGGCTTATCAACAAAGTCATAAGGGAAATAATGCATATCCCTTTTGTAGGACAAGAGAGGTCAAGAAGAGAAAAGAGACACTGGTATTTCCTTACTTGCACAAAAGCCTAATCCTAGCAGAAAATAGTCTCTCTCTTGATTGAATGTTAATGCAGTCGACATGATTTCTGCAGGACATAATGGAGTGAGCATAGATCCCTGGCCTTTCCGGTCACCTATAATGGCCAAAATAAATTAACATAACTGCTCTCCAAATGTGTTGGGCTAACAGCTATATACCAGGACGAACCTGGTTCATATTCATTATTAAGTACATTCTTCCGCTTCCTAAGTGCCTGCCATTGTGAAAAACAGTGAAATAGGGCAGAATTCCGAGCAAGCTTGCGCTATAATGTACCTAAGAGATTAGACAGCCATGAGCTCAACAGCCACATGCACACATAAACTTGCTCACATTTGTGCCCATCCCCCCTACTTGTTCAACTCTCCACCCGGTTACACAACATATAAAGGGATTATTCTTCATAGCATTAGGTGACCTGCACAATGAGTGGCTTTTTATCATAGATGCCCCGTATACACCAGTGCAACCGAGCATCTAGAGGGAGGGAAAGACAAACAAAGAGAGTACAGGAGAGAGACAGACGAGTCTTCTTAGGAAATATTTTTCACTGCAGGTAAACTTTGATGGCTACTTCAAATCCATCACACATGGGCCGACAAACATTTGCAGGGCACATAGACACTAGAATGCCAAACAACAGACATTTTAGAAACCAAACAGGCACAAAGGGAAATATTTAAATACACATCAAAGAGACATAAAGATCGGCTGAGAGAATGTCTTTACTGTTTGCAGATCAGTGCAATATGGAACCTAGACTTTTCGGTGTGGATTGGCTAGTGTGGTAGACACTGGAGTATAATCTGCTGGCATTAACTTGCTCTCTAAAAAAAGCACTCTCGGCAGGGATTAGATTATCATGGTGAGGTCAACTCAGACTCTCTGCCTTTCTAATTTAGTCTCTCTCTCTGTTTTCTGTTTGTCTAATTCAGTCTCTCTGTTTTGTGTTTCTCAGTATATTGCTATCTTTATGTTTGAAAAAGAATACTCCAATATTGTACTGGACTAAAGATGGTCCATTGTCCATACAGAATGGCTCTACATTCAAAATTACTATTAGTACCATTGTGTATGCCCAAATGATACCACTTAACAATGAAAGCAAAACAGTCTAATGTGCTTTTACAGTTGCCTTTACCACATTATCTTCACAGCTGCTTTAACAGTTGATATAATCTTCTAGTCAGTGTGAACGTAGTATAAATCTTCAAATGACAAGCATTTTGCTCACACATCATATAATCCTTCTGCATTGGTATGGTGTAGTAATTACATGGTGTGCTTTCAATACCCAATACAATGTATCTCTGTATGGAGTATAGCCTTACCTAAATCTCCAGAGTTATATTAACTAAATATTAAAATGCTATGGTTGTACTGCTTAAATTTGTTTAGGGCTAAATGGTAAAAGCAATCATTAATTCAATATGATCAACTTTCTCATATTACAAAGAGGTGTAAATACAGAACAGAAGAAGAAGCAGTTAACCCAAGGGTGTAATTTCCCATTTCTTGTAATGTTTAAGATAAGGACTGAGTAAAGGTAAGGTGATATGAGCTTAGCGAATTTACCCTGGAGCAAAATAATGACAGCTGGCAGCAGGGTTTGGATTAGGTTTCCCATAGGGTGCTGCATCTTTTACACCACGACCTCATTGGAGTAGAATGGGAGTACAGTAACCTGATTCTCTGAGACCCATCCAATCTCGTCGTGCGTTGTCTCAGAGGGGCAAAACAGACGGGATCTGTGGACATCTTACGCATCCCTCCCATCTTCCATCTGGACATTTCCCCAGTGTTTGGAGCACTGCTCTGCAGACTAAAGGGAATATTTTGGAGGGGTGGCGGTGGGGGGAGGGGGAGGGGTGTTGTAAACCTGTATGTGATTCTCTTACAACCCCTCCATGTCATGGTCATGGAGCTTGTGTTTTAGTTTTTGAGATTGATGGTAGGGTAAAGTAAGCTGTTTCTATGCCTGTGAAGGAGACTAAAAACATTCAGACCTCTCTCTGGTTGTTTGGTAAATGAAAACCAAGTATGCACACTGAACAATAATAAATGCTTCTATTTTATTTAGACTACATGTCCGATAAGCAGTTTCCCCCTGAAAACAGTGGTTCGGGGAGTGCATACTGTCACCTCCTGACGTATGCAGCTGTGCTAACCCTAGCAATAAACATTCTACCTGAGACCTAAAAATAGCTCATTCCTGTGAAAGTATTTGAAACTGCATGTTACGTTACTGTAGTACATGGTTTAAAAAAATATTAAAGGTGAGGTGATACAGTTTGATTTGTATTGGCTAGATCAAGTGTTGTTTAATCAAAAACATTGCTTAGTGCGCCTTTAAAGGATTTGCCTAATTTGAGATGTATCTGGTACATTATGATTACATTGCTCATCAGATGTTTTTAACATATATGGCATACAATTTAGGGTACTTCTGTTTTCTTAATGTTTCTACTTAAATGTTCAGTTGGAGTTTACCATAAGAAAGGCTCATGTTTAAAAGTTTGGATTCCAAACGTTTAAACATGAATGTATGTATATCTACCCACTCTAAACACACAATTAGATTTGATTCTAATTAAAACAACAACAAAAAAATGTAATTAGTTTGTTAGGATTATTATTTATTTGCTAAAGTACAACAAACGAGCCATGTTAATAACTAAAGATATGGTTTTGTAGGATACTAACGTGCATCCCCCTCCCCCCAGACACGAGTCCCCTGACCTAATCTCTATGATTAAATCATTTTTTCTTTAGCACAAATTTTGTCCCCCACCACTTGTGTCTGATAGTTGTAGCACACACTCCCAATTGATCGTCCTGACTGGAAAGATTACCCTAATAGCTAGGATTACCTCCCCACATGTTGGCCACTACAGAGGGAGGGGGGTTGGGGTTATTGTGTTATACATGATGTGCCAGTGTGTTTATATTGTGGATGTAAATACTTAAAATCGCTGCCTGTTTGAGGTTGAATTAAATATGCCTACTGGAATGTCTGTACACTATTATATTGGTGTAAGGAATTGCAGAGCTCCTTCAAACAATACCAACATAGCCTATACTGTTGATTACCTGCAAACGCAGATTTACTTTGATTAGACCCAATGTGAATGCTACTGTCTAGCATAAATAACAGTATCTAACTATTTAGTGTTCGACCTACCATTATCAATGTTGTCCTATTCAGTTATTCTTATGGAAACAAAGTGGTTCATTACCATCTCTGTTTTAGTGTTACGTTATACGGGCCTTTGCCAGGATGTGTGTAGGCTTCTAACAAGTGGTAAACTGGGACAAAGTCAAGATGTTACCGACTGAACCATGCAGACAGGGTGACTGAGAGGCCATTCAGACAATGGGGAGAAAAGGAATTCTAGTAATCCGCTGCTGATCCCGTACAATGGCAGCCTTGTCTGTCCTGCTTGAGCCGTTCACTACCACAAGTTTGCGTTACATAGCCAACGTTCACACCAATAGCCCACTCATTGTCCCAAATAGCTATAATATAGGTGGAGCAGAAGAGGAATACTGGGGTGCTAGTCAGGCGACCTGAGTCTACCGAGTCAACAGCCCTTGTCAGTAGCCTAAACAGCGCATGATACAGTACAGTAGCCGTGGGTTTGTTCCACCGCGATCATCAAATACACCGGTAACGTACAGTACTGTAGGGATGGTTCCGAGCATTTGGCATATTACGGTTCACTGCTGCTAACGTAACTGATTTGACGCGGTCCCCGTTAATTACATAAACTCATACAAAGAACCCTCACCTGTTTAGTTTACGTTCAAGGAGCAGTACAATGACCTCAACGTGTACTATACAACTGCATTAGCTACTCAAGTCAGCATAATACATTAATTTTTTATATGTAAACTGTAATAGTCCCGTCCGAGCACGAGCACTAACAGTAGTCCTTACCTTGTTATCCGGCGACGATCTGCACAGTAAATCCCATCATCACAACAAAACAAAAACCAAAATACGAAGCAATGCTCAAAGTTGTAAACAATGGGAATCGTTATACTTTTCTCGATGG
This sequence comes from Aphredoderus sayanus, assembly GCA_027564795.1. Taxonomy (NCBI): domain Eukaryota; kingdom Metazoa; phylum Chordata; class Actinopteri; order Percopsiformes; family Aphredoderidae; genus Aphredoderus; species Aphredoderus sayanus. Next base: position 759,136 of record JAODUG010000003.1, on the reverse strand, counting down.
GTTAAAGAAGTAGCCCTTCTTTAACGCATAGAAGTTGACAATCACTGTTGTCCGCTCTCTACCTGCATCGCCGTTATCAACCGCCGTAACGAGCACAAGTGACGCGAGAGATAATAACAAGCGAGAACAAATGATCCCCCCACGCGCGCGGCGACGTTGAGTGACTACGGCGAAGGAACGTGGCTGATGGGCGCGCGCAGACGATTTAGGATAGCGTTGGCTTTAGATTATTTCATTACTTAGCGCCGGGTGGTGCACGGTGCACATAATGAGTATTTTACCATTAGGAAAACGCTACATATACAGTGATGGGAGAGTGAAGGGCATGTGAACTTCCAGAATATACAGTAGTTGTCATACAATATATAATTAGGTTATTTGAGACTATATGGGATGGTCCGGCTGTTTGTAGGTTTAGTAGCCTGGCCTTAATATTAAACATTTAAGTATCCAGTTATAAATGCTGTTCTAGTGATGTAGGCTATTTATTTAAAGTAATGCTATATTACAATAGCCTAACTGTAACAGCAACACTACATATGGATTTAGCCTTTTGCTAGATATTATTAATGTTTCATTGTATCAGTGTTTTGACTGTTAAGTATTGCATTATAACCTTACACAATTACATTTAAGCAGTGCATCCCTGCTACCCTGCACGTTTGAAGAGTGCATTACCACAGCTGTCCCAGCTGAACGGACTATCACATTTTGAAGGGCATTGTTCCTCCTCACTCCAATGCACAATACAGCACTACAAAGACAGCACAGAAGAGCAGCAAAGTTAATAACTGCTAGACCAAACATTGGCCACCAGAGGGCTCGTGTAGGCGACACGAATGCAAACCTTTGCCTGCCTCACTCCAAATACTTCTCTCTCCTCACTTTATTGGGTGTTCTGGTTTACGGAAGATGGCGACAAAGCTTACTGTTGTCACTTATCTGGATCACATCAGCTCAAAAAATGAAATGTAATTAATTTGCCAAACACTGTTTAACAATGGCAATCAATACGCAAACTTCTTATTTGGCAGTTGATTTGTTTTATCTGTTTCATTTTTACCTTTTTAAAGAAAACCACCACTAAAACTAATAGTTACATTACCTAATTGATGTGGATACAGAACCAACAGGGTCGCTATTAATATTTGGGCAAATTAGTATAATATATTTAAATAGAAATAGAAATTGTGTGTGGATAGGCTATATAGCATTTTTTTGTATGCAAATTGTAATTATTAAATGTGTAATTTGTGAAAGTGCAATGTATTTTTGCCCATATTTGAAAGGCAGTTGAATAGAGTGGGGCGGTTTCACTGAGCTACACAGGTTTTCATTCCAACCAAAAGCCACACTGATTTCAATAATTACTCCTTGGTCTGTGGGTGATGGTGCTAATTAGTGCAGTTCTACTTTTGCTTGGTATAATACTGAAAGTACATTTTTACACATGGACCTCAGAGACTGTGCTGCTCTGGCACTTTCTCACCATACAGTGTGTCTTAAATCCTTAAATAAAAAACTAAATAAAATGTTTTGATGCTAGTAGCAAAGACACCACAATAGTCTAGACATGTGTCCACTTAATTGTCCACAGATTGTGTCCACCTGGATCTTTGAAAAGTATGCTTAAAGTAAAATAAGAACCAAGGCTCACCATCCTTCCAAGTCTTAAATGTTCCCTTTTCCAAATTGTAGAGGAATAAATAATTACCTTTGCATGGGGACTCATTGTTTATTTGTTGACAGAATGTGAACTGAAGATGAACAAGAGGAGTACAGGTTGGAGTCATCTTATGTGATTAGCACAACATTTTCCCGGCATTGAAAAGGTAAACAATGGGAAATGTAAATTTTGTTGCGTTACTTCATCAAGATGGCTAAATTTGGACAGGCCAACATTAATCAGCTGCCCCACTCTTCCGCCTAGTCCAAACTAATCTAATTTACTCACCCATCGCTGATGATCTTTCCGCTATCAACAGTTTATAATCGGAGTCATCTATGTTCCTCAATCTAATCTTGGAACAATGCCGCAGACATAAATACAGGAAAACAAATTACCATTGCTACATTTATCTTCCCTCAATATTTGCCAAATTTCACTCTATAGAGAATGACGTTTTACCACCACTAACAGTATAACACCACCAAAATATAAAAATGTTTTTAAAGTAGGCAAAGAATGATTGACTAACTTAACAAGCAATTCACAGTATAAGTAGGAGCAACTGCAACAAGTTGTACATTTTCTTTATAGGAATTATTTCTCTTATCTGTTTTGATTTTGATTCTTTACAATTCCTTGTTTTTTTGTTTTACTTTCAACCGAAGAACAGTTTTTTTCCAGGTTGTATATGAGGAGTAAAAATATGATGGGGTGGGGCGTAATTCAGGGTGGGTGACATCCATGGAACTGAAGTTGACCGCCTTCAAGTTAATTTTTGATGTGATCATAAGGACTGCAACTGCAACACTGAGCCAGTTTATGACAGGTAAGAATTTTGTAGCCAGCATTGTTTGTATTGAAGTATATAAATACTTTCTACATGAAAAGCAAATTAACTTCTACAAAATATAAGAATTTATGTTTGCAGAAACGTCATGTTTGAAGCGGTACCAAAATAGGACCATTTAAAAAAAATGTATGTGTGATTATTCTAGTCTCCATTTCAGAATATATAGAATATAATATATTAGAATAACCAAGATAAACTCAGGGACATATTCCTAAGAAGTTAGGAAAATGTGATTGCCTTCAAATGTATTTTCATGTGTGTTAACATACAATGAAATATTGTGCCCTGGCTTTCTCTGCCTTTACTGTACATGTGGGATACACATCAGAACCATAGCACTGCCAAACACAAAATTAAGATGTTTTGGTTGTAACTAAAGGTCTTAAAGTTAAAGTAAAAATATCTGGATCACTGCAACTACTGTATGGTGCAAAATCTTAACCATGTGTTTTAAACATATTGGAGTGCACACTGGACACAAACGTATCAAATTATTTTAATGTAAAACTATAAAACATCATGGAAGCTAACTAATTTTAATGTACACATTATTATAATTTTAATAATAATAAAAAATTTGTATTATTATTATTATTATTTAATCAAATGCTTGCAAAAGACACACTCTCATTGAATTACATTATAAAAACCTACATAGACCATTGTTTTGCTTTCAAGCAGGCTATACTAGTTTGCATGTCTTATACGTTTAACCTTTGTGCCGTTTAGTTCATGTTTAACTGTTGAATTTATGTGCTCATATTACTCAGTGGTTACAACATGTGTTAAAGTTTGATAAGGGGAAAGTTATCAACTACATTACTCATCTTATAATCATTTCCTCTTGCTTTGCAGGAAGTGATCACTTCGAGCAAAATAAAAAACAACGATAGATTTAATTATAATTGGCGCAGCAGGAGCAGCCTACACGCTTAAACCTTTTAATAGTATTGTAGCCTACTGTAAACTTCAAGAGCACTACCTCCAGGGGTCGCTGAAATGTCAAACTCTGACTGTTTCGAAGACCCATCCTGCAATGACAGCCAGTTGAGTGTCAAAAACACAAGCCTGGTCTACGACTTGGACTTTCCTGGCGATGGCTCTCCCTGGCTACGGATAGTTATATCTGTGGTGTACTTCATTGTGGCTATTGCCGGAATGCTGGGAAACCTGATAGTAATGTGCCTACTCTATTCCACCCACACAATCACCACTGGAACCATAAATTTTTTTGTCTTTAACTTGGCGTTAGCGCAGCTCCTACTGTCCTTGGCCTTGCCATTTTGGGCCGTGGAAATGGCTCTTGACTACACCTGGCCATTCGAGCTGGCCACATGCAAAGCTGTGTCTTTACTCACTGGGTTTACAGTGTTTGCCAGCTGCTTTTTTCTGACAGCCATGAGTTTAAGCAGGTATTGTTCCGTGGCGAGCGCGCTGAAGCCCACCGCCTCCCTATGCAACCGATTTTGCTGTTCTCAGGTGGCCACAGTGTTTATCTGGACCGGAGCGCTCGTTGCAGCTACGCCTCGCGCCATATTCGCGGAGATTGGCAGCGTGGGCATGAGCAACGACACGACATGCCTGCTCCGTTTCCCAGATGGTACAGCCTGGCTTGGAATAAACCATCTACTCAGAGTAATTCTGGGGTTTTTGCTTCCATACTGCGTTATCAGCCTCTCATATTTGCTGCTCCTGCGCTTCTTGTGTCGGCATAAAGTGAAGGGGATAAACCCGAGGCGAAAGTCCCACGTTTCAAAGTCGGTGGCTGTGGTGGTCTTTTCATTCTGTGCCTGCTGGTTTCCATATAACATCATCACACTTTGGAGCGTCCTAATTCAACTTGATGTTACTGAGCTCAGCCCCTCATTCTACCTGGTTCAAACGTACATCTTCCCCCTGGCCAACTGTTTGGCTTTCACCAGTAGCTGTTTCAACCCTGTAATTTACTGCCTTGTGCGTAAAGAATACCGCATAGCGCTTCATAATCTCTTCTTGAAATTAGTTATGTCCAAGATCAGTTTCTATGACATTAATTCAAATGAGGGGCAGGGCCAGGCTGGGCAAATGGCCATCCCATTGAACAATATGTACAGTCAGACAGTCCAATCAGACACGAGAAGGTTAGCACCGGCTTCCAAAATTAATTCTCAAGTTTCACGTAGAAGTGTCGTAGATAGCGAAGAATGTATATAATATTCATAGCTTCTTTTGACAATAATTATGTTTTTGAATTCAGAATTTAGAAAGCATGCATTCCATTACTGTGCTATTACTTTCCTTATAGGCATATTCTTCAGTTAATGCTGCCTTGTGGTATACAGGATGGGCTTTTGAAGAAATTAAGCCTTGGTTGAAGAGGACATGCTTTAACTTCATGGAGCCTCATTACCTACTGAAAGACTGATCAAATGTTGGATTGACCCAGGGGTGACTGTACACCAAGGTCAAGCTTGTTTATTTATGCTATATTCTCTTATTTAGGCTATATTCTCATTACACTCGTGATATTCTGTATTGTTTTCTGATTTAATCAATCATGCTGAAGTCGACATGTCTTATAATTGCTTTGTACATACTGTGTTGTGGTTATAGATTAATCAAGCAGCTACTGTATATAAACTGCATAATACACACACAATGGTTCTAGCTATGGTAATGTGTATTATATCTAGGCTATTAAATATAAGTGACAGTGCCAAGATTCTAATGCATTAATAACACCAATGCTAACAGATAAAAATATCATTACTTAATTACTTTCATTATTAATACTAAATGTGAAAAGTAATTGTACAACCTATTGATGTCACTGTGAAAGAGTGATTGTGCTCATATTGTGTTGTTTTTAATGGTTTAATTATGTTAATACATCTTTTGTTAGCCTGCAATCTGTGTGTTGACCTCTTGTTTATTTAACTGAATCATGTTTAGTAAACTATGTATAGGCGCTGTGTGCATATGTATACAATATACTAAATATTTAACTATGATTACTACAAATAATAAAAAATAATAACTAGTAGTAACAGTAGTATCACCGCAATTATTTGTTCATTTGTGGCCTATATGATTAATATTATCCACAAGGTGGTGATGTTGGCAATTTTTTGTAATTCTGAACAGAGATTGTGTAGTCTAAAATGTAATCACTTCTAATGCTACATTCTAATGTAATTTCCTACTGGTATGTTTCCATACAATTGTGATCTTTTTTTAGATTACGTTTAGCAAGTGGATTTAATACTGTTTAGTTTCAAATACAATAGTCCACTGATACCTGAAATAAAACATGTTATTAATTTAGGTTTTTATTAATTCATTCAAATCACTGCGGGAAGAAATCACCTGAAAATGAATACATTCCCTTTGCTCAAACAATCAAATATACTTACATTAACAATACTCTATATAAATTAAATCTACCTACTATAACTACCATTGTGAATTAAACAACCAACATTTACATTATATAACATCAACCACACAATATAAGGGGTTTTTATAGGGTATGGCTTATCCAAGGGGCATGGCTTATCAAAATAAATGTCAAGTAAATGAACATATTACATCTGGTCTACAATCTATCGCTGTGTCACAGTATTGTAACAGTAGCTTAATCATACAGAACAGTAGTTGGACTGCAGCTGGACTGCAGCTGCAGAGAAACAATATCTGAAGGGTTTCATTCCAAAGTGTAGAGACTTTTGTTTTGTTAGGAAACCACACTGTCAATTGCTGCTAAAGTAAACATTTTTAAAAAAAAAGGTGAAAATTTAAAATATAACAAGTTTATTTAATTCCAGTGAGTCATAGTTTAAAATTTCTGGATTTCTCAGTTCGGAATGAGTCTTCAAATTTACATGAAACTACCAACCAAAATGCATGTTACAACTAATTTGGTTGACACAGAAACTGAGAACCATCTCACATTAAGCAGAGAAAAGCTTCAGCAAAATATGTCCAGATCCAGCCAGATATATATATATATTTTTTTTTTTTCTAAAGTCATTTATGTTCGATTACTATAGCTGCCAGCCAACAAGAGACCTTTGCTGGACATAGAAAATAGGACAACCCTTAGTAATGATCTGGCAATCGGCAATGTTTGAAAGACCCAAAGAAGAAATAAGCCAGCCAGCTGACATTATGCAAGCCATATAATGAAATAAAACTAAAAGAATTGTGCTATTAATATGTTTTCCTTCCACCCAATGGCTATTTCAAGACAATTAGATTCAAGTCTTTACACAGGCCATTAGGGCAAAACAGCTATAAGGGCATGGTTTGAAAGGGATTGTTAAGTACCATTGCCCCATATCTAGAAAGGTTGCTATTTTCTATGACGTTTGCTTGTTTTCTTTGCCTCAACATAAAATAACATATGGGAATAGCTTACACTCAGTGTACTCAAAAGGCATTCAGGTTATGGACTGCAGTGTTGTAAGATGAGAACAGAAGCACAGTATTACATTCCAATATACTGTATTGCAATGCATGTGATTATAAAGCATAATTTCAAACTAGATTACTTAAAACTGCAATCCAGTATCATCGAAAGTACCACCGCCAAACCTCTTATAAGAATGACATTTCGTAAGTCAGATGTTTGAAAAATTAAACACATGCAATGCAGTATTTTTCACAGGAAGAACTTATAAGAACTTGTTAAATCCCACATACATGTTCATTGGCAATGGTACCACTACATAGTGGATTGCTGCATTAAGAGTACATCTGAAAGAATAACTTCAGCAAAATCAGCATGACAAAAGGCCTACTCTTGAATACAAATAAGGTTATACATCAAGCTGTTTTATACATTTCCAGAAACATAAACGTATAAGTTTGCTTTATTTATATTCGCCTTTAAAAGATTATTAATATCAACCATGTAATCTGCAATATAATTTATTCCAGCCTACATAACTAACACTGTTTATTAATGTATCACCTGACTTCAAAAAAGAAATACATGTAATATACAAAGTAGTTTACAGGTTTTTGTGTTGGTACGTTGTTGGGTCATGCAGCACAAATGCTAAGGCAGTCAACTCCTGTGCAGACATACTAGTACATATACAGTTTGTCCCTGCTTTAAACGGGTTTCTTGTGCTATTGTAGTGTAGTGTCCATCTTGTTTATGTCATATACTGTAAAAGGCTTAATACCAGGCCTCTCCTAAAAAACAAAAATGTCAGCTGGTTGTATTACCAAAAAGCCTTATAGGGACACTCCTCAATTTGTGCCGGGAATTCCCCTTGCAGTTGAAACCAGTGTTACAAATGCATTGTTTGGGTTTGAAACTCAGAGCGCATGCCTCTCCTGTGCTGAGTAGCATTTACATTCTTCTCTACCTCTCCCCTGCATCGCTAATAGCCTCACTCCATTTTGTACTCCTCCCCCTCCCTACAACCGACCACACACTGTTTTCATTTGTGTTCTGGACAAAAACAGTTCGTTGGGGAAGAAATGTGGTGCGCTACTGTAACGCAAATTAAGAAGTGTTCCTTTTATGAATAATGTCACGTCATAAGAGTAAACCGGCATAATTACATAATGTCCGAGCTCTCATACTGGCACTTGCATTTATAAAGCACATGCAGAACTGCAGAACGTTAAATACATTTGATGATAAATTCACTACTTGCTAAAATGTGCAACATCACAAAAGGTTTTCTGATTATACGTCAGATATAGGGCAGTTTATAAAACAGTTAAAACAATAAACCAAAACCCCAAACGTGTGTTGCTCATTACTCCCTGTTGAACAATCTGCTCTATATTCAACTCTGGCCTTTTATAATTCAGTGTTAAATCACTTTGTAAAATTGTGCTATACAAATTATTAATAACAGCAGCAAATTAATACTGAGTTCATAGTTAAATTCTACCAGTGATACAGCAGTTTGTTGATTAAATACTCTATATGAAAATCATACAATAGCAATACACCAGTGATACTGAGCTATACCGTTAAAATCGGGCTTTAGAAAGATAATGACATCCTGGCTCAAATGAAAAAGCTAATATATAAAAAATAATTTTGGCCAAGGTGAGTTAAATACATTATAATTCACTAGACTGCACCTGAGCTTCAATTGTATTTCCAAAGCAAAATATAACAAAGTGATAATGTAAGAACAGACTATACTTGAAGCAACAATATTATAAACATATTAAAGAGGAATGACTGATGAGAAAGAAATTGCTCATTCTGAATGGACGCATTTTAATAAAATTATCTGACTTTTTCATTGATCATTCTGAATGGACACATTTTAATAAAATTATCTGACTTTTGCTGAGCACAGCTCTTTCATCAGCTCCAGTATCTTATAAGTATAGATGGCAAATCATATAGATTTCGTTTCTTATACTGTAAGTATCACTAGAAAGGGAAAGGCCTTCTTCTACATTCTGCCTCTTGCCCTTTTAAACAAAGAATGAATCATTGAATGATAAATTATTCCATCTTAATCAAATATTATACACATCTGGTCTTACTGTTTTGTTTTTAACAAAATCATTACGTTTACTATTGCCGTTGGTGTGGCACTGGCTTATTTCAGTAGATACATGCAGACAATGTACAGCAAGCACTGCTGCTTACACTAAACTGATTGTCAAGGTCTTGTACAGGCGATGTTCAAACATGTGCAAAGTTTGTGAGAATGTTGTAAGTCAAACCCTCTGAAGCACCTGCTGGTTTCTGAAGAAGAACGAGCCATGATTCACTGTGGCGCATTTCTTAGCTATCAAGTCTTCATAACACCCTGAAAATGAGGCATCATGAACTCTGCTCACATGGCATCTGTCAGTCAGGATCCATAGCTCTGGTTCAGAACCTGCAGGGGGAATAAAATAAAAAGAAATGTTTTTGCTTTGCTTTGAGAGATGTTCAATGTTTAGTGCAGCAGGATTCAAAGTTGTGTTTTTTTATTGGCATTCCACTTGGCGATCTTGAAGATTTTGGACAATTAGAGACCTAGCCTGGTGTACTCAGACCCAAAATGCACTTTGTGAATAGGGTCTACACGTGCTCCATTGGGGATTGTTTGCGGTCTTTGCATTCTACTGGGCATAGACCTCGGGGTAATTTTGAAACTAATGGAGTAGGTTAGGTTTTGCAGGCGGGAAGGACCCAAACGCACGACGAGAAGACATTTTCTAATGATTTATTAAAGAAAAAGCAGGGTAACTGACGTCAAACACAGGAACAGGCAACACAAAATCCAAATTCCAAAATGAACCAACCAAGACAAGAACAAACACAAGGGCTTATATAGGGGAAGACAAGGCAGCCCATTGGACACTGACAACAAGGGGCAGATGAAACCAATAAACAAACATGAGGCAGGAGCAGACACAGGGAAAACATGGACCGGAACAGACCAAAACTGCGGTGGACAGCAGACAACCGGGAAAACATGGACCGGAAAAGACCAAAACTGGGGTGGACAGCAGACAACCGGGAAAACATGGACCGGAACAAGCCAAGACAAACATGGGTGACAGCGGATCGTGACATTGTAGCCTTTAACCAATCAGCATTGCTATAACAGTTCACTTCATCTAGCTTCGAAACAAATGGTTGACTTCCAACATCATTGCACTTATCCACACCCACTGGTCGCTCATTGATCTGCCATCAAGAGGATCTGTGAGAATGCTAAAGCAGGCAGAGCTAATTCATAGCATTCAGAGATGCTATAAAGGTTTGATACTTTTTGTTTTGAAAACAGTGTCTAAATAATAATCTTACTCGCGCAACACCAAAGAAAAGGCAGGAATCATATTTCAAAAGATTACTCTTGTTTTTCACAATTGATATTAGAGCTGGGACAAGAAGTCTGAAGGCTTAAGTTGGGACTGTATTTAAGGAACAGCAACAGTACAGTTTATTGTAGTGTTGTCACAGAATCAATTAAATGTATACTGGGTGTATAATCTGCGTCATAGGACAGATCTGCGTCATGACACCGGCCCACCAGGGGCATTCATAAAGCCTGCCACTATTTGCTGTATTGCTGCGGATGACTCAACTGCAATGCTATATTTCAGCAGATACGGCACATTTTCCAACAATGACACTTGTGTCATTAGTTTTGATTGGCAAGAAGTGATATTCACTTCAAATTCTAACCTCAATGTGAAAACCATATTAATCTGTGATTATATTAACAGTTTTTGAGCCGCTTAGTGCTTAATACCGCATCTTCAGTTTAACACAGCTTCATATCATGTTACATGGTATTCATAACTGTGGCTGTGGTTTTCATGTGTCTTTCATAGCTCATATTTTTGTCATGACATGTCATAGATTATAATACATTATGCAATTGAGGTGAATAAACAAGTGTAGTAAAAATAGCTGGCCTCCCACGGCTTGCACATAATTCAAAGGAGGATGAATGATGGGCAGCAGACATTAGCAGAATCAAACCTGGTCTGTGAGAATTCGAGGCTTGATTTCAGGAATGGGGCCCCTCAGCTCGTCTTCCACAGCCATGAGTCTGTAGCAGACATGGTAAGACACACAAATGGTGGTCTACCTTATAGTACGTTATAAAAAAGTATAACCGATTAATCATATACATTACTTAAGAAGGTAGAGGTTATAATATTGACTCAAACACAACTAGAACTTCTAACAAGTTCTAATCTTCAAAATCCCTCAAATGATGCAACAAACAGGAACACAAGCTACTACAGCAGCATTTCCTTCTCATAACAGGAGGTCAACCGTCAGTTGCCATCATAGAACTATATATAATGGTTGACATACGTGCCTCACCTGTTAATGATGCCTTTGATTTGTGAGTCCTTCTCAATCTGCTGCTGCTTCAGACGCCGTTCGCTGTCGTCCAGCCGGCTTTGGTACTGCTGCAGTATCTTGCTGGTCTGCTGCTCCTGTGAGACCAGTCTCTGCTCGTACTCCTCCAGTTTGCGGTGAGACATCTTGAGGCGCTCTTTCAGGGAATGTATTTCATCCTCGTATTCCTTCACCTGAAAGACAAGAAATCTAAAAGTGATAACAGTGCATAGCCATATTCCACAATTCCGTGTAGATATTCTGAATGTCAATATCAATATGTAGAATCTCAATATACGTAAATAAGTTAACTCGTCTGTTATTCAGAATACTGACATATACCCAGTTAAAATGGTCACATGACCACGTCATGGAATCATTGAGCTGAAGTAAATTCTTTACCTTGAACAACAAAAGTGGGTCCATGTTAACTTAAAATGCATGTGCACTGCATGTGCATGCATGCATGGGTGGGTGCATGTGCTTTGTCCAATCACGTGCCTCGGAGGTACATTCAGACAGAAGAGTGGTGCACCTTGTGCTGAATGTAGTTCCTTTTAACTAAGGAATTTCATAGGGATATCAGACAAAATGTTACATTTGCTCAGATATTATGCATGTATACACTACATATGGAAATACGCTGCCTGAAATAAGATGTTTTAAAATCAGTATGAAGTGAAATAATGATACTAAAACCCTTTAACAATTCAAAACAACGGCAAAAAAAAATTTTTTTCAGTTAAATACACTTCAAATGTAATCACAGACATTGTTCCTCAACGTCTAAGTTAATACAGTATACTGTATCTGTCATGGAGTTGTCCCCAGACTCATACACACACACAGACTGAGAGATAGAGAGACACAGCCACACACTAGATCGATGTTTATACCGTGTGAGCTGTGGCACAAAATGCTGTTGAGAAACAGTTGTATCCTCCTTTACGTGCTAATCTTAGCTAGATTATTCATAGGCACTGACTGCACATACACAGTGAGGAGGTGGAGAAATATACATGGGCTGACCCTTTCGAGTCGTGATTCATCCATGCTCTTCGAGTATTCCTTCAGTTGTCCTTCGCGGTCCGGCCGCAAGCTCTCAATGTCGGCTGAGAGATGAGGCATGTTGGACACCCACGCTACTGTCCGCTCGTTGAGGGTGGGGGTACTCAAGGATGACGGGGACTGAGAACCCTGGGAAGAGAAATAGAGAGATAACACCATTTTGTCATTTGTTTCATTACAAAGTGTTGCATAATAGCTGCTACTGGCGCATTTCCATACATATGTACATAATAGCCCGTACTTGCTAATTGCTCGAAATGCAATTCCATTCTGGAAGGCAATTTTAAAGTTTGGCATGTCTATTAATTATTAATCATGCTGTCGTCTGACAATGCATGCATCTCCCCTTATTATCTCCCATAATCCAAAAATGTAATTTCTTTTAGGTTTGGTATCATATTGCCAATGTACTGCCAGTGAGTACACCGATGGCTATGTATCAAGAAGAGCGTTACTATGGTAACAGATGCCGAGGTCACTCATGCTAGCTATAGTATGTTAAGTGAGAATGACCTGTTTGTTGACCACTGGCTTGAGCAGGTGTGGCTGCGGGGGCTGCAATTGCTGAGGTTTCTTGGTGCTTTTTGTAGGCGTGTCTGTGGACTCCTCTGCTGCCACAGCAGCGGCGGCGGCAGCGGGCGGGGGGCCTTGGTTCTCCCTAGCAGAGCTGGTCTGGTAGGGGAGTCCAGGAGCTGGACTGTCTGTGGCTGATGGCTGTGGCTCCTGCTGTTGCTGATGTTGTTGTTTTGTCTGTTGTTGGTGCTGTTGTTGTTGTTGTTGTTGTTGTTGCTGTTGCTGCTGCTGAAGTTGTTGTTGATGATGTTGTTGTTGTTGATGATGTTGTTGTTGTTGATGATGTTGTTGTTGTTGTTGTTGTTGATGATGTTGTTGTTGTTGTTGCTGTTGTTGATGATGATGTTGCTGTTGTTGTTGATGGTGATGCTGATGTTGTTGCTGTTGCTGTGGGGGCTGTGCCTGTTGCGGGTGCAGCGGCCGTGGCAACGCCTGGCTGGCGGCAAAGCTCGATTCGGGGGATTCGAGGAGGAGGTTCCTGCTCTGGGGGCGAGCCTTGGGGGGCGTGGCCGTGGCCGAGGCGTTAAAGGAGCGCTGGGACTTGAGGAGCTGCTGCGGGGGCGGGGCGATGGACCCCTGACGGACAGGGTGGATGGTTGTGGGGGGCGTGGCCAGCGACGCAGGCGTGCCCGTCCCCGTAGCTGTGTGGGGCGTCATGCCCATCAGAAGCTGTTGCTGGAGAGACTCCTTAGAGGGAACGAGACATGGGGAAAGTGTGAACGTGTAGTGTGAAGCTCACTCCATCTTGTAAGTGATAAGTCATTGTTTTCCAGGACATTACAGCGAGACATTGCATACAAAGACATGTTGGGAGAGAGGAGGGAGTCTAAACCTTTACTAAAATGTGTAGACAATTATAAATAATAATACTATTTTAAAAACAATGTAACTGAACTGATTTTATGTGGAAAAAAGGTTAATTTTCCAAAATGTTCAGGCCTGTCAAAAATAGAAATAAAAAGAAATAAACCAAAATCCATATTTCCTGCAATGGCCTATTTGACAAATGTTATTTATCATTTAAAACGTATGAAGGATTGTGACAGAATAAATCTAACATTCCCCTCAGGAAGTCAGCATAGTCAACAGAGTAAACATTGGGACAAGAAGCTGAGCGGTACCGACCTGGACCTGCAGTGACAGCTGGCGCCAGGCGTAATCGCTGCTCTGATTCTGCCGGGTGAAATCATCGCTGTAGCTGTGAGAGTGGACAATGCTGGGCTGCACCAGGCTGTTCTGCGACCGCAGCGCCGACAGGTCCTCACTGCGGGAGAACACGCTGTTGCCAAAGGCCGGCGCGTAGTCGTGGTGGCCGTTCTCCGTCTCCGGGGCGAGCAGGAGGGGCGGGGCCGCGGGCTGGGACTGAGCTGGGGAGTTCTGCGCCGCCAGATGGAACAAGGGGTTTTGGAAAGACAGGGGGAAATTCATGGCCGCCGCGGCCTGCTGCTGTTGCTGCGACAGGGACTCGGTAGGGCCCCCTATGTGGCCCATCTGGCTCAGCCTCAAACCGGAGCCTGCTGAGCCCGCTGGCATATGCCCTCCCATTCGAAGCGGGCCGCCGAGGTTGCCAAAGCTGTGGCCCAGGCCAGCGATGGAGGCTTGGGAGGAGGTGAGCATGTCCCCCACAGAGTTTAGATTAGAAATGCTGTTCATACGGGAGTCCTGAAGGTCCATCATCGACACACTCTTATTCACGCTGTGCACCTTGCAAAAAGGCAAAACATGACATAGTAAAATGACACTGCTGCTTCTGAATTCACAACAGTAAAAGTCTGAGTGGGCATTTTAATGAATTACTTTGATTATATGTTTACTTTATTATATATATTTACTAGCCGATTTGATGCGTATTTTGAAATGCCAGGCAAAATGCCTTAGAAAAACCGGTACAGAGGCATACCTTGGGATCAGGTTCTGTGATGTCGGAGCTGCTAGTGCAGTAGGCCGGGCTGGAGCGAGCCAGGGGTGGGCGGGTCACGTAGAACACTTCCCTGGACGAGCGAAGGTCGCGGCCCGCGTTCCGCCTCATGTTCAGATGGGACGACAGAGCTTCTACGGCCGACACGCCAGTGGTTGGCGACGGGAGGCGGGAGGTGTCTATGGAGCTGCAGAGACAGACAGGATGTAAACACACCGCTTTGCATTTGCTACTGGGATGTCAACAAACAAAAATATAACCAGAAATGTGTGTGTGTTTTTTTTAAGTGCTGGATTCCTGTTTACCATCAAATAGAATATGGCATACTTACTAATAATGTTGTATATTTTATGTCTAAAAAGCATTACCTTGCTAGAAATCTAACTTAAACCACAGCCTATAATTACTAAACTAATGACGCCTGCGGTGTCACTCAAGCCTTCTTATTCTAAAACGCTACCTTGTGTACTTAGTGGGTGGGTTGGAGGTGGGGAGAAAAAAAATTGCAATGGGACTCAATATTATTATGCGAATACACTTATTAAAATAATTATTCCTCAAATTGCATGTAATGGCAATGACATAACAGAAATGCAACTGAAAAGGCATCTCTAAAAAAATATCTGTATGGAGATCAGCATGCAGTCTAATACTGTATGTTACAGATAAAATACAGATAAGAAAACCCAGGCTAAGAAAGCCAAAAAAGAAAGACACTCTTGAATACCAGTATAATCTCTGAAACCAACACAAATCTTCGGACGTTAGCTGACCTGTTCAAATCGCGCATCATGAGGTTCTGAAAGTCAGAGGACATCATGCGGTTGAAAGATGGTCGAGAGAAAAGCCTGTCCTTCTGCGTGTCTGGCGGGTGGTTGGTAGGCATGTGGAGTTGGGGGTTTCTCAAGGCCACGCTGATGTCGTTCAGCAGCCGTGGTAGTGGTCCAAGTTTAAGAATCGCATCCTGAGGCCGACATACAAGATGTGTTTACTTGTTTATACAAGATCCCCCAATGAGTCATATGGTTTACCATTGCCTTACAAAAACACACGTGAACTTCACATGTGATTTTCTGGTACTATTAATAAGATTTGAATTACGTGAATGTGTATGTTTCTATAACCCACCACCATTGTATTTACCTTACTTAGCTGGCCCATGACTTCCCAAAGTAAGCTATGGAGCATGGACAGCTCTCTGCCCAGGTCGATGTACCCTTCAAACCCCCCAGCGTTTCCGCCTGTCTCCATGTTGGAAATCTCATAAAGGAACTGCTGCATGGAGCCCCACTCCATTTCTAAGAACTCGTTCATGAAGTACAGGTATTCCTCCTTAGGTCCAAACCTGTCCACATGGGAGGAAGGACAGGATGATGACAGGAACCAAATTTAACACAAAGAAAACACATACAGTATAAAAGCAGGGTTTCTGCAGGTTTTTAATATAGTAAGACCTACTTCACATCCATTTTGGCAAAAGAAAGTATGAAGGATATGAAGGGAAATTAGTAAATTAGTGATTACAGAATAATATTAAGTGACTGCAGGCCTTTGCTTTTGGCATTTTTCCAGTGACCACAAGTTCACTGGAAAAGCAATACTTACTGAAAGACTTACTGACAAAAGCCTAGTGACCTAAAATGTCATTATTTCACTTAAATTGTTAAGTTAAAAGTTGTCTACAGCTGCTTTTATTAAACATCAACGGTGATCAAAGGTGTATTTTAGAGATTCAGTTTCACACTTCCAAAAGGACTTTGTTGGAGGTTACTGCACAACCTTATAGTATGATTCTATGACATAAATCTACCGTATATGTGAAATGTTAAATCTGTGAAATTCTAGCACAGTACATGACCATGCATTGAATTACAGTTCGCTTCAACATACCAATTGAATACATTTGATTGTAACTGGTGTGACAGGGGAGCGAAGACTTACTTGCTAAAGCTAGCCAGGTTCTGAATCACCTTTGCGATGAGCGTGAGTGTGCGGGATGTCCGTTCGGCAGGGTACTCTTGGGTAAGGTTGAACAGGGAAGGAGACATGATGGCGGGACACATAAAACGCAGAAAGAGAGATGAGCTAATGAGGCTGTCAGCGAGATCTTCCCGTCCGCGCTCAGCACATCTAGCTCTCCACGAGGCGAACACTTCTTTCAGCTCCCGAGGGAATATGCTGAAATGAGAATACAACTGTTTGTAATCCATTGTCAAGGAATGTTTTGTAGTTCAGGCAAAGTCTAAAAGGGGGATATTGTTTGTCGTTGCACAGAATTGTACACATGCGCCAGGAAGTGAATCACGGCAGAATCTCTCATTACAACCAGGAAATAAGACATTTTACAGTGTTAACATCAGGACCCATTTTAGATTAGTTACAGAATGTTTTTTGATGGCGCCTTTAATTTCCATTAAAATTATTGGAATTTCTACACCTTAGATTGACAGAACTCTATATGTTTGGTTACAAATGGCTTGGGAGAGATTTCACCAGAAAGTCCCTTTATATCTATTTACTATTATTACTACTACAGAGTACTAAGAAGTAAAAACTCAAATTCAAAATGTGTAACACAGTTGATTATTGTCTTTCATTATGAGATAAACATTAACATTATTCTCTTTTAAATGGCCTGCTCTAATAGAGTACTGAACTACTCACCAAAGAGAGTTGATGACCTTGCAGAGGGCCAGCTCACAACACATGCGGAGGTTGGCTTGGTGGTCAACAAGGACCGATGGTGGTACTCGCATGGGGTCCACCTCACAGTTCTCCTCAGACTCATATAAGGCTCGAATGAAGTCACCTGGAGAGTTACATTGTAATGATGCGTTATTTCATTCTCAACCTACAGAATGACTAATTACTTATCTTAAAAGTTGTATTAACTTTCCTGTTGTCCTTATTATATTGTATTGTGCCACCAGATAGCGCCACCTGATTGTGTAGATCTCTTTATTGTCAGTGCTGTGTGTATTTATTTCTTTATTCATTATTATTTGTTTTTTTTTTTGTGCCTTTTAACCCTCCTGTTGTCTTTGTGTTTCAAACACACTACTTTATAGTGCCAGCAGTGCACATCAAATGTCTGTGTAAACTGTAGAATTAGGATTGGCGCCTTCTGCCACAAAGAGCTAGTGTGTTGGGTCAGTTTGACCCGGAGGACAACAGGAGGGTTAAGAAACAATACGTCAATAATATTTTGGTTCATCACGTAGTGCGACCAAACTTATACTTTCATCTAGTGCCAATTTGTGCATTTATATTTATGTCATATAGTATTTGCTTCTAAAGAGATTCCACATCATCATCAACATCATCACAATAATATAAGAAATTGTTATATTTTATAAATACAACAAAATACAAAATATACAGATTACATACAAAATATTTATAATATCTAAAAGGTGGCCTGCATTAGATTATGCGAGCACTGAACAGAGGCATGATGGTGTTTATAAGCACCGAACAACATCTGCAGCATGGTCATTTAGCAGAATGAATGAGGTACTTTAATAGACCAGAACAGTGTTAGATTCTAATTAGTGTGGGTCAGGAAACAGCTGATATGTGCGGTCTGAACACAATCCTTTTTGTTTTTGTTCTGAATTGTTGTTGTTCCTTAAAGTGATAATATCACCACAATTACTGTAGGGTTGCCAGTTAAAGTCCATGCTAATTACATAAGTAATTAAAGACAAAAAATAAATGTCATTACTCGTTTCATCTTTTGTCAATTAAAAGTAAAAATATTCTTGCAATTATATGAAAAGCTGTCTTTTTCAAATAATATTAAAACCAAAACCTAAAACTGTTTTAGTATGATATATATTACCAGCTAGTTTGTATATACTTGCTTTATCTGACAAAACCTTTGTGGTTTGATAGTATAGAAATATAAACAAGTGAAAGGAGACCACAAATCCCTCCAAACGTTTTGATAAAAAAAGCTATCGAAGAGATAGTCCAAAGACTTGTGTTGGGTTTACGATATATTTTAAAAATAAGGGTGTGCCTTTATTTGTGCCTGCACCCCCTTCACTCAGATTCAGGTTCCACTGTAAGCTTTACCTATAGCATCCTTGAGGTATCTATGACCAATCAATTTGAGATACTCCTCCACAGCCTTTGTAGCCAGGGTGTTCTCTCTGAAGATCAAATGCTCCCGGTCCATGAATCGATCCACCTCGCACATTGCCATGTCAGAGAGGAACTCCTAACAAGAGCAAACACATATGATATGTAAGGCTTACTATGGTACAGCTTTGTTTGTACTACATTGGTGTTTGCTATGGGGGTCACATTGAACCTTCATGCTGAGTGTTTTGTGTTTCACTAAGCAAGCCAAACAAAAACAGTGTGACATCCTGGCATTTTCAGCTCATTGATGTTTGAAAGTCTGCCGAACAAAACAATCTCAAAACACAGTATTTTGATTCGAAACAGCAGGTACAAATTGAACCACATGGCGAACTCTTCCCAAATTGCCCCTTACCTTTGTCTTCCCCGTGCTTTGGAGGATGTGCACGAGGGCAAACGCCACCTCTTCTTTGCTCTTGACACTTAGCAGCGGCTCCAGCACGGCACACAGCGTTCGGTAATTGTTGGTGATGTACTCAGCAAACTCCTTGTACAGCTCCATTGGGAGGATGTTCATGGTCTGGTAGCGGGACTTGACGCGCAGTGAGGCATTGATCACCTTTCCACTTCCCACGCCACCGCTCTTTGCCAGCACACTGGATTGTATCACTGGGTACCACTGCTCTACAAACTGTCTCCCTGTGATACTGGAGATGGGAATACTGACCAGGCCAAGGTAGGTGCTCTTTTCCTAGATTAGACGACAAACCAAAACATATCGGTTAATATTGTTTTCCATTTGCAGGGTGCAGGCAGGATTTCAAATCGTTGGGAGAAGGATAGTGTTCTGGGTGTTTGATTCCCAGCTGAAAGATCACAGCTTTGGACATAAAGCATCTAATCTGCTGAATGACCATAACGGTATGGTTATCTAATGACCATAATATCACAGGAGACAAGGGTTTGTTTAATGTATAGGTAGGTCAGTGTTTCTGAAATGGGGGTACACATAAGGGTGATACAAGGGGTACATCAAAGAAAATGGAAATCATAAACATTTATTGAATGAAAACTGATTACAAATATTTTCGTTAGAAACAGGCTAAACAGAATAAACCATGCCTAGCTTTGAACTGCCAATCTGTTACTGAGCCATCAAAATATCTCTCTTCTCCCTCAGATAGATATATAATGGTTACGGTTCAAATCAGATATTGGTTATGACTTTGACCATATATGCCACAACCCCTTTGTCTGCTAACCACATACTCAATGACAGCACTGGCCAAAAAAGACTAACTACTAACAACAAGCAAAGACAACCTCAAAAAGGACTTAATTGGAACTTCTATTTTCATTCATTTGTATTATATTTCACCTGCACAGAGAGAGGCAATATATAAAACAAATAACATTTAATCTTTGCTCACCTTGCGTCTCTTTTTATCTGTTTCTTTGTAGAGGTGCAAGCGAAGGCTACGAATGGTAGGCAGGTTGTTAAACTCAAAGTGCTCGCCCCAGAAGACCGTGTCAGTTCGGGGTTTGCTGGTGGTGCGTGCGTACAGCATGTCATCTAGACAAAGCTCGCAATAATAACGCTTCTTTGTGGGCAGGTCGCGGGCTTCAATAATCCACAGTTTAAGTACATTTTCAACCCGTCTGCTGTTGTCCTGAGAATGGAATGGGACAGGAAAAAACACAGAAGTTTCAGTCAGTCTTATATAGTCAGTCTTACTCTTATATAAAGGATTTAATGACGATTTATGGTAAAACACAAATTATACTCCGGTAATATGCTTGCCTACACCTGCATTCCATACCATACACACTAGTTCTGTGGAGAAACAGTGTTACCTTGTTAGGTTTGACAGCTCGCTGCAAATTTTCAATCCATTTATCTCTTTCAGAAGCTGAACGACAGGCAAAGCATTTGGTTCCTGAACTAGTAGTTACCTGCAGACAAAAAAAACAACAATAATTTATATTATGTGCATGTGCATACACCACTATCAAGGCCACTCTGCTTAAAATAACAATAATTTGCCAAATGTATGCATATACAAACACATTAATACTACAGATATACTGTAGATAAAGTGTGTGCATGGAAATTGCTGTTGTCATTCCATTTATCTTAGGACATACCGTGGCCTGTTTATCCTGAGCCTGTCCTTGATAAGGAATTAGCAAGAATGATAAAGTTGAAGTATTGCTGCGTTGTGCATACCTCAAAGCAGTACTCCTGTCCCAAAATGCTGGAATGGACAGATTTAATTATGGCATCTTCATCCAGAACTAAGTCCAAAGCCTCTGCTGCACTGCTAGGGGAGAGCAGGGACTCGTGGGAATGTGATTCTTTGAAACTCTGCATTAGACGTGTCCTGGTGAGAGAGGAAGGATTTCATGTAATATGTGTAGTCTGTAATCCAGATAATTTGTACTGCAAACATTACAATTAAGCATGTAACGCCGATATCGTAAACATTGCCATAAAACCATGCATGTTTTTAATCAATATTATTTCCTATTTGCCGTGTTTAAGATAAATGGAAACTATCTCCTACCTCTCTTGGTCTGCACTTCGAAAACGAGGTAAAATCATTTGGCGGAAGCTGCTTGTCCGGTCTAATTTTGGTTGGCTTTTTGCTCTCTTGATTGAACTCTTCAACCTTCGATTGAGAAAACTCTGCAAAAAGGAAAAATAAGGCAGGAAAAAGGAAATTAATACGAGCACGTTTGTTACTATTAATTGAGGAAAATACAGAATATGGATGCAAATCTATCTGTCATTTACAACAATATTTGAGATATTAGTGAAGCATTAATTTACAGATTGCACACATAATATTTTCTCACGGTCTGTCTGAAGGTTTGTGGTGTGGCATTCGGAGGAGTGTCCATTCTGGACTGTGTTGCAGGGGCAAAACCTGCCTTGTAAGCTTTGTCTAGAAGAGGGGAAAAGTGAAATACAAGAATAAAGGTGTTAAAAGTAAGTGATTGTAAGTGTACACTTTTGTCTGTTTATTGTGCTCCTCGAATAAAAAGTGCTTGTGTTTCTACACAGTCCTGGCTCTGTAAATGGTGCCAATTGCACCACACAACTTTATGCCAGCCTTGCAATGTGTGTCCAATTTGGGAGGTGTACCTTCTGAGAGAGCACCCTATGGCATTCATTGTTTTGAAATATAAACAATCATTCTCCAGAATCGCTTTTACTTATGTCCTTAACCTCATTATCAATCACAATGAACAATGGTTAAAATATAGATTCTGCTTTTTTTCTATCCAGACCTTATTCAGATATTGGTTCCCATAATGCATAATGGTGTGTACAACCTCGCATATAGCTTTAATAATGAGTTTTCACTCTGGGGGTTCGCACTAGGATCATAATGCAGTTCAATAGGCACCGATTTTAGCCTTCAAAACCATGATGAAACCCATTTAAAAAAGGGAAATCATGCATGTCTTATTTAGATTAAAACAGATGTATCGGTCTATGTACATGACTGTTTATGCAATGCCTATATTTACTATTTTGGTACATGTAACGTAATCTCTGACTATATGCTATTAAGTTTCGGTGGTGTCAAATGAGGTTTACATGTTACATTACAAGGTTTTTGAAGGCTTTAACAGTTGCCCATTCCATAATTAAACTAATCCCAGTGTGAAGCATGAGGTTTGCTTTCTAAATACTAGCTCTGAACATTATAAGTTACAGAAAACAACATGTGAACCTATCCTAAGTGCTCTTATGTTTTTAAAACGTCCATCAACATGCAGCCATTCAGGCATTTGTTTTTATGGGAGGGTAATTAAACTAGAGTACAATATTCATGCAGTTTGGAGAGCTCTAATTTTGGCCATGTCAGAATTTTGTATCTTTCTTCCCACACTGTTCCTTGCGCGTACATGAGAAGCAGAAATGCAAATATACTGACACTGCAGCAATTTGCTGTCTTAATTATCTATTACCAAGTCATGAACCATATTCCATGATAAAACAAAACTACATACTGGATATATTTCTTCAGATGTCCAGCACTTTAGGCTGGTGAGGCAGTCTGACTTTATTACAGTCAAGACACATGAAATCACTTTCAATTTTATGAAATCAATATAAAGTAAAATAAAACTGGCCTTTTTGTTTAAGGGAATGATAAGCGACCTATGAGGAGAAAATAACCATTCAACAATCGTACAATACACTCTATTAACCTTTAGGTAACTTTGTGCATTTCAGAAGTTGCTGAGACAATAACCTTTTGGACTGAAAATGTAAAATACGAAATTCATAGAGTGCAGTGCTGAATAAGTAGTACAAAGATCATTTGTCCATGGGCATTCTTCTCTTCTAAGGTCCTCGCTTCCTTAAAAAAATAAAGACTGCTAAATAAAATTAAAACTGCTAATTGCACAGGTAACATATTGTAGGTTAAATGGGAAAAGGTAACGCTGCTGTAGGTTTGATTTGAGGATTGAAACATACAGTATAGTAACAGTAGAAAGATATAATGTACAATTTGGAAAATCAACAACCCAAAAACCCAACCTGCTCCACTTCTGCTCCTTGCTCAGGAGCCTGGTGGCCTGACAGTGTGAAGCCCAATTTCAAACCTGTTGTTGATGTGTGGGCGCATTCATGTGACTGACAGGGAAGGTAGAATTTCCAGACTAAAAAGGCAAGAGAGGCCCTGATTGGTCAGAAATCTTCCTGTAGCTGGCAAAATCTAAATTGACTTATACAGAGGCAAGGGCTTTCTACCAGATCAGACATT
Organism: Aphredoderus sayanus; assembly: GCA_027564795.1. Classification (NCBI taxonomy): domain Eukaryota; kingdom Metazoa; phylum Chordata; class Actinopteri; order Percopsiformes; family Aphredoderidae; genus Aphredoderus; species Aphredoderus sayanus. The sequence continues at coordinate 735,379 of JAODUG010000003.1, read as the reverse complement.
CAGACAGCGCATTTCACTCACAGCTTACAAATGACTATGAGATTTGTAACCAATTACACTAAATGTATAGCTCTAAAATATGACCTGCTCCTCGTACATCTTAAATATTACCTACGCCTAGTACTTAAACACATTCCCTTCCAGGCAGAAATTACTTTTAGGATCTTTAGACTCATTACCAAATAATACTAGCATTGCAGAACAGTTCAAGTAAAGAAATTAATATAACGTTTTTACAGTATCTACTAACTGCTATCTCCTTTTCAGATTTTTGCTTTAATGCCTTTAATGTATTGTTCTTTGTTAATCGTGCTACATAAAAATGGTCTATTCTTATTATTCATGCTAAAAGCACCATCATTAGTGAAACCCCAAACTATAAAAAGAAGCTCTTTATATTTCTAACATTTGACGGTTGAAGCTGATTTCCCAGGGGAGCTGTTTTTTGCTCCTACAACACAAAATAAGGATTCTCTGTCATCCGTTGATGTCCTCTCTCCCAAAGCCTCTAAATAGGCGACTCTCCAGGTTCTATTCTGAATCGAAGCTAATTGTTTGGTATCCATGGCAACAACTCCAAGGGCTTATACTTGAACTGTGGAAGATATTGGCACATAAAAGCTGATGAAAAACATTACCAGGAACTAACAGTGTGCTCCACAACAGCAAACACCGCATTTTCACATCCCCAGGTCAGACCTATCAGCTGGCCACTGGGGGTATCTTTCTCAGTGGAGAAACACGATTCACATTTGGTGCCTCATACACAGCTGTATTTCTCTGCACAATGCCCAGATGGCACGTCATTGTGAACAAATCAAACGTCCCTGAGGGGGACTTAATGCATTATCATGACCGAAGAAGGCCGCATGCAGAAATGTATACATGCTTGGCAAACGTGAGCTCATAAAACACATGGATACTTCACGGATGTGCACAACTATGGCTATTCTCAATGTAAATTGATGTCAGGCTGGAGTGTGTGGGTGGCAACAGCCTCTAGCTAACTGTGATCCACTGTGAGAGAGAGAAAGACAGAGAGGCAAAAGAGGGAAACTGAGTGGGTGTTGCAGAAATATTCTCAGCCTTCAGCATATACCTCTCTATTAATAAATGAGGGAAAAGTAAGTAAGCATTGTAACAACGGGACATGTTACTGATGCCAACAGTATCTCAAATAAAATAACAAAAAGGGGAAAATGAACGGCCAAGAGCATATGCAAGCGACGTTGGTGTGTAAAAATGTTTTTGGTGGAAACACTAGTACCAAATGTAAAAAGGACACCACTTTCTTATTGTAATTAATATGCATGCTGTACATTTTATCCTAATAGAGTACCCGGCCACGATCTTTAATTCATCTGGTCTTGCTAAGAGGTGTATAGATGTGATGGTTGTACAGCAGTTTTTGATCAATTGGTGTGTTGTGCTTATCTGCTTTGCTTAATTGTTGCGGGAGGCTTATTTTTCTCGCAGGACTGCTAATTAGTGGAAAAGAACTGCACAAATGTGGTACAGGAAACTACCAGGTGTAACACGGTATGCTACAACACGGGGCTCTTCCACTGTCTTTCTCAAAAACACAACTTTTTTTAAGTCAATCGTTCACTGAGCCATGGGGCTCACAAAGTACACATTTCATAAAGCATAATTCAATAAATAGGGTTTCACTTCGGCTCCCAAGGCCAGATACTGCTGATGAAAACGAATGACCTTGGTAGGACCCCCGGAATCATTGTCGTGGAATGAAACTGCAGCATCTGTGAAGAGTTGAGCATTTTTTTGGCACATGCGTACAGCTTATGTGCTGTGAAAACAAGCTCCAGAATATGAGATATACACGCCAGCGGGAATTCCTGAAATGTGTTGCGGACAGTGTGACTCAATCTATGGCGGTGCTGCTGCTGACCAGTTTGCCCTGGGGTAGTGCACAGCCGCCAACTGAAAAAGTGTACACACAAAGATTCAGATACACACAAAACTCAATGAAGTCTCTCTACAACTGAGACTGGTGATTCATGGCTACACCTATGTGGGGTTGCTGTAGCCGTTAGAGTACCATCTAAAGTGTCTGCAATACATTACCACACATTCACCCACACAAAGAATACCACCATCCACAATAGAGTGGTATTTTTACAATAACTAAATTGTAATAGAAATAAAAAAGTTTTTTTTCTCTCCTCTTCATATATTTTTTCCTTGTTAGAATATGTCTAGCTCTAAATGCACTCTGATAAGGGAAAAATAATCTGTCCCTCTGCCTGTATGAGCTAGCCAAGGGGAGTATTGCCTGGTTACCATGGGAACATGATGGTAGCTTGCCTGCTGCTTTACCTCATACACTCTCTATCCACATACTGTAGCCAGTGTGTTTGGGCTTTTTATCTACTATGTGTTTTGTATTATATCCATGAATATATGGGCCCTTGAAGGATGCAGTGGAATAAGTAATGCTGGGGACTAAGATATATACAGTATCTTATTACCACAGTTTAAATTATTAAACAGAGCACATTGGGGAAATAGGGTTACATCTTTGGGTTATTTTGCTCCTCATATTTTCTTCCTCGAGAGAGACCATGTTTGTTTTCATCTGCAGTTGTAAACAGCACTGATAGACGTTTAGAAAGACAAAAAGTAAAAGATACTAGACACTCATAATGAAACACTTTGACGACACACAGCACAGAGGGACCTCCTGGAGCTAAGCACAGGAAATTAAGAAGGGGGGGTGGTCCAATCCATGGAGCACTGGGACACATTAAAAGGCCACTGCAGGAATAGCGATGAAAAGGAAGGAATTGAGTCTGCATGTACGTATGGTGTATTAAAGGTACACTCCCCCAGTGTGATTAAACACTCCTTGAACCTCTGCTCTCCACAATATGGTATCTCAATGTTTATTTATAATGCTGGTTTCAACCACAATTGTAATCCCAGGCTGAAAGAGTGCACCTTCAAAGCAGGATAATATAGTGGTCTGAGTGTTGACTCCTAACCGTAAGGTCATGGGTTTGATTGAGCTTCAAGCTGGCCTAAGATACTTCAGCAAAACGTCTAACCCCCCCCCCAGTCTGGATAAATGTGTCTGCTAAATGATATAATATTAACTTTTATAGTTTCCTTTCTCTTAGTTTCAACCACAAGAAATATAGAACTATCCCTTTAAAGGGACTTGTCATAAATATGAATTGTGGCTGAGGGTACTAGGGCCAGGGCCTAGAAAAATAAATGATTTGACCGAAAATGAGTCTTACTGCATAAAAGAGGTTAATGGGAATAGACAGACCAATGATGCTTTCCATTGGAAGAGTGAGGCTGGGGCAGAACGTGTGAAAACATGTAGAGCTGGGAGTAAAATAATGGGGAGGAGAAAGGCTGCATGAGGTGAAAAACCAGCCATAAATGCTGCGACTACCATGGTGAGCGGCTGCTGCTGGGGTAGAAAGGTTACAGTTACACAGAAGTAAAGTTGGATGATGTGGAGAAGGTCACTGGAGCTTATTGCAACAGGACATGTTGGCTGGATATGAAGTACACACCAGAAAAGACAAGTCTCTAGAAAGCTGTGGGTTTTCAAAGGTTGTTTAAAAACACTGTAGAAGGGTAAAATGTGGTGAGAGAAAGGTGAATGAATTTGAAAGAATGACCTTAGGACAAATAAATAACTTACGCGAAGGTTGCAAAAATCATTCTTCCTAACATGATACAATGCTTGTTGAAGTTTATTATTTAAAAAATAAAACATAAACATTTAAAAAGCACAATCTGTGTGCTATAAAGAGCAGAACAAGTGACAGTTGGTGGGATTTGGTTTAGTACCAGCTCTTCCCTGGGTGCTGGTTTACTTTGTGAAGTGAAGCAGTCCAGTGTTCTGACATAGAAATCATTATTGAATCCAAAAAGACACAGGCCATGAGTCTATGACTCATGTGTTAGCCATTTTTAGAACAGAAAAATGTACTCTGGGGATTTCTCTTGGAGGTGGAAGAGGAGACTGTAGGAGTGGCAATATAGTAATTCTGAGTTTGGAAGACAGGTAGATGATAAATTAACTGTACACTCCTTGATGGCTTTATTGCGCACCTAGAATCACAAATTTCAGCCCCAGCTCACAGTTGATGTGTAGCCCTCTCCCCGTAGTCAGGAGGGGAGGGGTACCACTAAAGAGCAGTGTCCTAGCAGCTCCAGGTGAATGAGGAGAGTCATGGGGACCAGGTGCCAAAGGTGCTCTCAGTTTAAAACCAAAACAAATGTTTTTTTAATAAAATATAAAAAGGAATGCTGTTCTCAACTACAAGGTGGGATACTGGATACTTTTCAGAATTCTGTTTAATTGGAACTCACCTATCCTCACTGAGGGGAATGTATTTATCTCTATACATCTAACCTAATTCACGATTAACAGCCAGAAGTAGACCTGCTATCATCCAACATCTGCAACATCTACAACTGATGAAAAATGATTATTTTATCTCGCACTGAAAGCAAAATGGAAGTGTTATTCATTCCAGTTATTTACACTTCCACTTCAAATGCAGGATTGTCTCTGGCGATCTGTTACGTCTTCCCAAGCCTATAGACGTGGAACACCAAAAGGTAGATTCTATTTACCTTGTGCAAACTGGGCACCTTAACAGCACTCCTGGGCATCACAGCTGTAATAACTGCCACTTCACCAGCCCCACAACACCTTCCTGTCTGTGCAGGAGATTGAACCAACAGCATTTAGTTAGTCAGACTAGCTAGCTTTAGTCTATTTAGATTTATTGTCTGCCTCTCAGGGTTATGACCTGTGACATGGATTAGGAACCATGAAGAATGCCAGTCCAGCAGCACCTAAACCACTAAATAGGGTCCTCTATGTTCTTATCCTACACAATTACCTTATGTTTCTAACACTTACCCAAAGACACGGGATGGCAGGCAGCAGTTTCCAAGAGCTTAACAATTTAGCTTCATCTGTGACTGGAAGACCAGAACAGATGTCCAGGGTTGCTGGGCAGGAGTTGAGGGTCCAGATATGTTGATGGTATAATCAGTTCTACAGACCTGAGACTTCAGTTTCAAATGAAAGGCCAGAGTCCTTTTTGAAAACAGATGTATGCAATTCATTAGGCCAACTTGTACTGTGTTTTAAACGGGCACAATAAGGCTCCTCTTGTGCCACCCATACACTGAAACGTGTCCATATGGACTGCCTGCCTTTGTATGGTACGGTTCAGAACATTTGGTAATGACTGTCAAATAGGATGCTTAAAATTCAGTCCATAGCCAATGGCGAAACTTGCCTCATGCAGCTTTCTTCCATCTCGTCTCCCCCAACTCCTCCGCTAACTCTATTGAAATCCAAGAAGAAAAAAGTAATCCCAATGCCGTTTCCTTTGTAACACAGATAATCTGATCCAATAGTGGGTTTGAGCATTTTAATTGGTATTTCAGGATATTTAGTGGTGAAAAAAACCTAATGCTGTCTGGTGAAATGGCTCAAAACTGAACTGCTGCCAAGTGATGGTTTCATATTTCTATAGCCAATTAGTTGTAATGTATTTTATAAATGAGACCTAGTCTAACACACATTATGTACAGTGCGCGTTAATTAAAACAATTCTTATTGATATAGTGATATTGATGAGCAATATACTGCAGGCTATAAACTGAAGGCAATGCGTGTATGCTAAGCCAACCCTGGACAGCGAATGATCCTACTGTGCATTCCATGCGCATCGGCTCGTCACTGTCCATCAAAATCAACATTCCACAGCAGTTTTACAGCGCTCTTCCTTTAAATCCTACAAAACATACACTCGCATCTAAAACGGAATTGAATTGAGACGCGTGCATGTTCGCGCGCCGCTCCTTGTTTAACGCTACGGTAAAAAATCCTGGAATGCGTCCGTACTTGCGTGGTTGAATATTCCAATCATCCTATGTTCATATCGGGAGTTAAATCACTTCCGAAACGTGCTTCCCTTTTATGCTATTGCTGCCAGTCACGCCTAATTCTGATACTCAGATTTTGATATAAATTGCTTTTAAATCAAGGTGCCTTAGCAAACGGAGAAGTCTCTCCTCTGGGGTGGAGATACAGTGCGTAAGATAGACACAAACTGATATCAACGCCTCCTATACAGAAGAACACCCTTAGCTACCAGACCACTAGTTGTAACACCCTGAAATAAAACTGAAATTGTGACAGGCGCCCACTTAGCTGTGGATTTATAGCTGAAACTGAATTGGACAAATGGGAGCATGGAGCACTTCCATGTCTCACCAATTGAGTAAAGTCACATTTTTTAACGCCACGCGGATAAATCAACATTATAAAAAATATAATTTAGAAGGACAGTTTGGTTACTATCCATTTGGTTAGACTTTAGTTAACCAAATGCCAAAGCTGCTAATGCAGTTAAGTATATGGCAAGCTTAATTGTTAGATTTATTAATAAGGATATAAGTAAGGAAATGACAATATATTTAGATTAGCCATATGTAAGACAGCAAAGGAAATCAAAGTATACAGTTTTCACCATGGATGAAATATACTCTAAAAGGAAAGGCACTGCATGTATAATTTCAGCTAAGCAATATAATTTTATATTGGACTTTGCATTTAATATTCAATAGACTATTTGTTTTCAAATGTGTAAACCAATCAGACATGTTTTATGCCATTGCCTATTATCTTATGAAGGTAATTTGTCTATAAATATATATTATTTTATTTGCAGTGTTATTTAATAGGATTTCCGCCCGACCCTCCACCGGCACATCACAGCAGGCACACACAGTGTTTCCTCTGTCTAGTAACACCCTGGTTCCTCCTGCTTGCACCCCCTCTCCCCAACACCCCCCACTGCCTGGTGACAGCATGGGGCTGGGACTCTGCCCTGGATGGGTTCCTACGGGTGAGGGGATGGAGTGTGAGCTCATGGCACAGAGGCTGCTTATGTTACATGGGCTGGTGGCAGTGTGGCAGCACAGCTTGGCCCGTGGCCACCAAGCTGTGCGCTGGACCCATGTAGGACCCATGTAGCACCGGTGGCACGCACAGGCAGCTGAGGGCTTCTTCATCTCCTATTAGGATACCTTTTCAGAATCCTGTGAAAGGGTACATGTTTGGGTGTTTATGGCCAGACAAGAGATATATTGGGAAGGAGCTAAAGGCAAATGGAATGTGTAACATGCAGCACTTGGTTTTAAAGGGCAAGGGATTGTGAAACAACATTCAAATGAGCTGGGTGTTCAAAGGGGCTGAAAATATGGGTAACTGTCTTCTACCTCACAATCATCTCACTTTGATTGATTATGTGTGCATAACTTTGTGGCTCAAATGGGAAAGTTGCCAACAGGCATAAAAGAATAAATGTGATTTGAAGGAAGAATCCCAACAAGACACATGCCCACATAGAGAGCACTCACATTTCCATTTCTTTCCTTCTTTTTTCTTACACTCACTCACTCACATCTCCATGGAAACTAAAAGAATAGACCCACTGCAAGAAAAAAAAGATAGAAAATTGATATAACTGGAGGACTTGAGAATAGGACATACAAATGGTAAAAATGTTTAAGACATATAGTCAATAATAGCTTTGGCAATAACATACTAAAATAATTGGTAAATGATCAGTCTGCGTATTAAAACAAAATAATGAATAATAATCCTAATGACATGCAATTAAAATAACCATCGATTTCAATCAAAATAGGCTTAGAGGATTTTTTTCAAATGTAAAACTATAGGCCTATAGGTGCAATGACGTTCTTGTCATCTGTGTTTTTCCTAATTAGCCCGGATGATTGATTTGTGCTTAGTTCAAATGCATTATTGTTGGCATTCATCCAAACCCAAAGCAGGAATATACATATATGGAAGAATGAGAAGTGATTGTGTGTGTGTGTGTGTGTGTGTGTAGATAATAAAGGAGAGGGTGGGCACAGGGAGTGCAGAGGACAGGGGAGTCAGTACAGCGCAGACTACAGCGCAGTGCACACACCACCTACACGCATCTCCATGGCAACTACCACACGAGAATGAGTGATAATGCGGTTCCCTTTTCTTTTCTGAAAAGTGTTCACGATACAGTAGCCTATACACTGTAGCCAACTGTACAGCTGTACACGTCAGAGGAAAGTCAGTTTCTTTGGCTGCTGCCAAAAGAAAGAATACAAGTATTTTAGAGGTTTAGAGGTTTTACATTTTTCTTGTATCAGAGTTCGTAGATATGGTCATAATCGCAACATAAACAGAATACTTATTTTCCCAAACAGCCACACAGTCGGGGACGTATTTGTTAGAAGTAAATGCAAACTCACCACAAAACTAAACTATACTAGGCACAAACTAACAACTCCAAGATGACAGTATCTCTTGCTTTTGTGGCCTCAGCAACTTGGTTTGACCCTAATTGCTTACAAGAGTCCCAGATGCAAGGCAGCCTAATTGTCCCGTTGTCAGTTGGAGGAGGGGATATGGTTTGTTTGTGTGTGATACTGTTGGTTCAGCCACCACATAGGCCTACTCTGCCATCTGGCCTGAGCAGCAGCTATATTGTAGTATGTGTGTATCTGAAGGTCTTCAAGGCTATGTGATGTGGAATCAAGGAATTTACTTTGTCTGTGTACCATTAAACCTCTCTGAAAAAGTGTATTGGAAATGTGTTCACTACTCAAAGGTTCGTGCACATGGGTGGCATCTGCTGGTGAAGTGGATGTTCCATATAGCCAAGTGACAACACTCATTGTTACTAGATATGAAGTGTGGTGCCATGCACAAGGACTATAATAGGAATGTTTTTAGTCTTGCCTGTAATGTTGGCAACATTATTATTGAATTCATAACGCATAGAAATGTATATATTTCTATTTCTATTCATTATTCTAAGATGTGCTGTTTAAAATATTGAATGACTGATTTGTTTACTGATTATATGATTCTACATGGGTAAAGGGTTTACATTGGATACAAGGAATGCAACCCAATGCGGATTTCTGCTGCTGTAGCAGTCTGTGCTGAAGACACTTTATGTTACTTAACAGTAATAATACTTTGAAAAAATATGTCTATGTTAGATAGAAATAGCTCTGGTTTACTGACTTTAATGTTAATTGAAACTTAGTGTTGACCATCTATGATTGTTAGTTGAATGTTAGTTTTTATTGACTGAATCAGGTTACCCACTGTTGCTAGGTTACCAACACCCTATTAATAGGATGTACAGTGGACTAGCAAAATGTGTTACCCGACCGGGTAATAACACCTTTTATTAATTTTTCCATTTTATCCACGTGAGTTGAGATTAAGATAAATATGACTGGCACTGTTGTAGGATTTGAACACTTGACAGCTTTAAAACAAAGTCAAGAATTGACCACTTTGCCTAAAAGCATGACTGATATGACATGTTTATGACAGATAATCTAAAGTTGTCAAAGAAATGACAACAGTCATATTGTTAAAGAACAATTCATAATAATGGCAGGTGCACATTCCATAACAAATGATTTGCCCATCTACAGAATCGATCCTAACTTCTGAGTGTAAAGCTAATGCATATGTATATATAAATATATACATTTATACATTGACAGCCTGTTAAATTATTTTCTTTTACTCTTTCTCCTTTAGTAATAATAAAGTTTGTATTCATTTATACTCACTCCAGGCTGTTACATTATCAAGACCTGGTGCATGTCTTGATAATGTAACAGCCTGTAGTGAGTATACCACCTACCTACTGTATTCCTTCTTCCAACAGTACAACCCAAAGATCCTTCTTGTAAGACTCGCATGTAAACCTATTTCCTGTATCTCATGCTGAACCATGTGGAAAAGCAAAGGTTCGACATACTGCAGCTCAAAAATGAGCATGGAATACTTGATAAAATGTATATCGCCATACTGTATGGCCCTTAATCACATTACACTCTCAAAGGGCTGCACAGGCCAAGATTTCACATTTTCTAAGAAAGAACTTCAAATCAATCTTTAAAAGGAATCAACCCTTCCAGAAAGGCTAGGGTGCAATAGGTGGGCAGCAACAATTAGCAATACATAATGAGTAATACCGTATGTATAACAATGTATCTAGGCTAACAGAATGTCAGTTGTGACCAAGGGAGTCAGAGAAAGACTTGACTTCTTTGTAGCCCGGTTGTTAAAATCTACTCACCATCCATTGTTCCCAGTACACCAGCATCTCCTCCATCGCAGGGGCAGGCAGTGTGGTGGCAGAACCTCCCACTCAATGGCGATCAAGTGGAGAACAGAAGCATATCACTTAGTTAATGCGTAACCATTTACACATCCTAAACAATGAGGAAGTGGCACCTCTAGGACAGTAGCACTATGGCTGGTCAAATGCTAGACTATAAATATAGGCTTTTAAGTTTGACTTTGAAGTCAACATTTTAGTACTCTGGCCTGGACAGTTTCTTTAACTCTGTGGATGGATAACAATCATGCATTCTTACCATATTATTAGCTAAGAAAGATACGAAGGACTTAAGAGTCCGTGGAAGGCTTTATTGGGGCACAATCAGGACCATCAGAAGTCATCCACCCGTTTTGGAGAATGGATTTACCTTCAAACTGAATGAACAAATAAGCAGGAGTGATCAGCTACAGTCCTTTGAACTGTTACCAGGAACTTGTTACATTTTTATAGCCAAGTTTTGCTTTTAGTTACATGTGCATTTTTAGCTGCTTAAATGTGGAGTTAGGGATTCTGGAGAAAGATTGTTGATATTTGAACAAAAACAACTCTGCCTTCAATACATACATCGGGTGCTCCCCCTGAAGCTCGGTCCTCCACACAATGGATATGCATTGCCATTGTAGTGATGTTGTGTAAATATCTACTTACAGTCTCCTAGCTGCCATTTTGTGTGTTATAAAAATAAAATAAGTGGTGTTCCTACACAGCTCAGGCTCCATAAATGGGAACACAAGCAAAGTGGTCTGCACCATTTATAAAGCCTGTGTGTTAAAAGTGTGCTTACAATTACTAACTCCACCTTTAAACATAGTGTTGCCAAGCAGCAAAGGTTGCTGTGTTTAGATGAGACAAAAATATTAGATTTTGAGCCAGAACAAACATCCAAGTAATCTTTCCATCCAAGAAACACCCTTCATACAGTACAGTGCCATGGTGACAGCATCCTATTGTTGTCCTCTGCATGATAGAAGGGAACAGTGCAAAGTACTGGCAGTTTCTCTTTTTAGAAAAGCTGCAGTTTTCAGCCTGGAATGTGGAAATTGGAAGATGCTTTACATTGTGACAATATGACAATAACGCAAAAGGAACTATAGGTCTGAAAAACAAGGAGGTGGATGTCCATGATTAGCCTAGCCTGAGCTAGACTTAAATCTGCATGGAGATTAACACATTTTGTTTAGCTGAATGTTGTCAAATAAATAACAAATCAGGTTGTTTTATGGGGGGTTTAGTGCAAAAAAAGCTTGTAATGTCAAGAAGAAGCATATAGAGTATGTATCAAACAGCATAGTTTATTAACAATAAACTATTAACAAAAACAATCTTGATATGTGTATGTATATAATGTGTATATTCAATTGTTCTCCATTGATAGGTATCTAAAGCCTAAAGGAACTGAGATGTTTTCATTGTAGCGCCTTAAAGCCGTCAACTGTTGGGTCAGGGTTCACATATATGGCATATTAGTATCAATAGACGTTCCAAGTTCCACACTGCAAAATCAAGTATTCAGAGAAATATTCCTGATATTATCTCATTAAGATTTATGCTGTGGAAGATTGCCACTGAGAAATGTTCAAAGTTAAGTCATAATTCACCCGTAATGCCATAAACTATTTTAAAAGCCAATAATATATATCAAGGTGATTGCTTGATCTCAATATGCACAATCCATGACAAAGGCTGATACCTATAGAGCTGATCAACAGACCTGATCAACTATATGCTGAGTTTAACGTTAGAAATAATAATAAAACAAAACATATCCGGTCCGGTCATTTTGAAGACTAATCTATGTTGCAACTGCACTCTGCTTAACAACCATTTTCTGGCGGGCGCCCTTTGTTGCAGAGGCATCCAGTCCGGTTGTCCCCCCAGAAGTGTTGGGGAAGCCGTGGGCCGCCACGTATTTGCGGTAGGCTTCGCGGATGATGCGGAAAGCTCGCGTGTTGGCGTAGGGGATGTCGGTGACCGGGTCGCGGTACAGCGCCGCCTTGTGTGTGACCGGGCACACCTCGTGGACCGGCGGTTGGCAAGGCACCTGCGCGCTGCTTGGAAAGCCTGCCTCAAGCGCTTCCTCGTCGCTAAATGTTATGTAAGTCCGGGAGCACAAACCCCCTCCAGATTGCTGGGACGGTGTGGTGGCATTCTGAGCTGTAGTCTGAGGAAGGTCTTGATCCAACCTATTTTTAAAGAGACGAGACACTTATTTACAAGCCAACACGGTTGTGTACTGTATATGTGCTGTGAAAACACTTTACATTCTTTAGGATTTGCTGGTATGTTGTTGAATCAAAGTTGTATTTGTAGATTTGCCCAACAAAAGCCCTAGTAAGGCAAAACTTCTGAGAAGGGAAAGTCATTATGTCTCCCTCTACTGGCTGCATGCACAATTACATTTTTTGTTATACAGTACAAAGACAATGCAATTATTATTATTGTTTAGCCAGCTGTATGACTTGATGAATTAACCCCTACTGGTTAAAAATAAATAAATAAATAAATAAATAAATAAATAATAAGAGACTTCTGCATGTCTTACCCTTCAACATCCACATTTTCTTCTTTTAGAATGGAATGAGAAACAATCGGCATAAGGACTGAATGGTAGCGAATGGTTGGACCATCAAAACGCCGTTTCTTGTGGACTTGTTTCTTCTTGTCGGCCTCCAGACGTTCATAGTTCTCTTTACACAGGAAAAGAACACAACATATTATAACACTGTGTCTCATTAAGGTTGTCCCAAACAGTTTTGTAAACATTTATTTGGGCAACAATCTAAAGAAATGAAAAAATAAACACACACACACACACACACACACACACACACACACTCTAGCCCACACTATAGAGAAAGACAGCAGCAGGCACAGTACAAAGTGAACATAGCGGTGCAGACATCTAGAAGATTTTAATAACAGGCCCACAGAGGTCTATGCCAGAAATAACCACGCAATGTCCCCCTATTCAGGAAACAGTGGTAGCTTTTAATATCTTCAGTGGAGTTAACTCTTCTCACCTAGCGAGCGGATGTTGAGTTCAGCTGTTATCTTGGCCTCAGCCAGCAGCTCCTCCTGGGTAAGGGGCCTGTCACGGTGAGCGCCCCTCCTTCGACGAGGGGCATCCTGGCGCTCCTGCAGCCGCAGGTTGGTCTTGCGAGTGTGCTCGCTGGTGGACTGACGTACGGACTTCCGAGCTGAAGGGGGTCAATCAGGTTTTAAAGTTTATTTAATCGTTTAGTTTAGGGGCACAAGCGCATGGTTATACTGGGTTACGGTGAGTGCACACGGGTCACTACTACAGAGACGTATTCGCTCTCGCTTTGGTTCTGCTGGCATCAGCTGCCAGTGTGTGAGAATGAAGGGGTAGGGTTTGGGGTCTATTTACATGTGCTGCTATCTAATGTTGAAACAAGTAATACTGCAAGCTACATCGTGCACCTTTAAATACATTTGCTTTGAGAAAAACTATCATGCAAGAACAATCATAAACTGATACATTTGTAGCATTTCATATCACAAATGTGTCCTAGTGATTATTACATTCTGACAGGGTTAAGTTAACAATAGCCAATTTAAAAAAAAGAAATCCCAAAAACAAAATAGCAGATGAGCTCAACAAATGTGTCATTATTGCATTAAAATGGTCTTACTCTCGGCAAAGTCTTGAAATTCTTGAGGAATTCGCCTTTTCAGCTCTACTTTAGCTTTTTCAGTCTTCTTCAACTCCTCAGAGGGTCTCTTGGGTTTCGGCTTTGCGATCTTTATAGGCTCCTTAAATCAAAGAGACAAATTAGTTTTTTGTCCCGTTCTGAAAATGTACATTTTGCAGTATTCCTATAGTGATGAAACTTACTTTGTGCCAGCATAATGCTTAAATAAATATCATAGCAGCACATTTCAGGGCCAGGGGTCTGTTTACTTTTGGTGTCAGTGGGATCTGGTAAGACCAACTACTATTTAGCAAAGCACTCTATCATTTGAGTCACATTTTTCTGCTATACATACCCATAATCATCTATCCACATATTCTTTTGCACCCTCATATTTGAGTGCAGATATTTCATGTATACAAGTAAAGGATAGGCTAAATAATATGAAAACATAATATGATAGTATTAGTGAGATTAATGTTGAATCAAATATTAATTAATAAGGGATGGGCATTTATTAATGGACAGTAAGGAAGTTATTAGCTGGAGAGCAGCGACATTATACCTTATACGCTTTAGTAACGACTCGACTCTTCCTCTTGGGTGCGTCCTCCTCCTGGTCACTGTCTGGTTCGTCTCCTTCATCGATGTCAAAGTCACTGTCCACCTCATCCTCTGTGTCTGAATGCTCTCCGTGGTACTCGTCATCTCCAGATTCCTGGGAGGAAATAAACAGCACATAACACAACCAGAGCTGGTTTGGGTCGTTGGATTTGGGAGCGGTAGGCTACAGTACAACAGATAAGATAACTAAAATAGAAGGTGTGGTTCCGTCATCCGAACAGTACAGTAGAGTAGGCTACCGTAGGAAGCAATTAGCAATTTGTCTTGACGCCACATCCCCAACCATACATATATTCCTGAAATGTTAAACAAACTTTTACTCACATCATTGAATCCACCGTAGGTAGTCTTATAGAATTCGTCTTCTTCTTCAGCATCAAGTAATTTTGACATGCGATTGCCCGCAGTTTTACGGGGTTCCCGGGTACCTGCGAGACTCATTGTTGCGACTTCAACGCTACTAGTACTGTTACAGTACGTTACTTACAGTAGTTACTTATGGAGCCGAGTGATACAGGCTTGCCTCTATAACACCCGTTCCTCTTCAGCAATTCCGGATTGTTTCTTTTTTATCAATACTCCTTTAAATTCGGTTATTCTATATACTAAAAAAGTAAACGGGACATGAACGAGGTAAAGCCTTGTTTACGCCGTAGATTCGTTTCCAGGTTAGAAACCCGGAAGTACATTGTGACTTCAAAATAAAAGGGCAAGTTAATTGGCAAATTTGTACTGACGTAAACAGCACCATCGTTCTATGAAACATAGTTGTATGGAAACAGCACGCATGAATCACTTACATTATATTTTGCAAGACTGATTTTACAATCAAAACAAAAATACCAAGTGTAATATTAAATGATTTTATTGTCTGTTTACTGACTATAAAATGTATTGGGAGGCATACTATATATTGAAAGAGTTTTATACTTGTGTTTCTTGCACTAAGTTAAACTTTTTGATTACTCTATATGACTTTCTGCCACTAGCTCATGTCCCACTAAATGCACCAACATCTCAGACTATGTTATAATCTGAGATGTTAGTGCACACATGCACTAACATGCATGTGAACCAACAGGCCCCAATGTGAACAAAGTGCAGAGGAGATGAGATTACAGCACAGAAAAAAAGTGTGATGTCATGTTCTGCTGAGGATGCAATTACACTATGTATTTACATAGAAAATAGTTTTTGGCTGCTATATTGTTTTAAATAGGCCTATAATGAGTATAGTACCTTTAAATTGCACACTTATGCACAATTAAAAACTGCTGATGGTTAAAATGTGCAACTTGGAGACCATACCAGTTTCCCATTTTCAGGAACATAACCTTACCTTTAAAAACAGGAATGAAAAAAAAACACACATTTAATTTATTGTGCTTTTTACAATACAATTGTATTGTACTAATACAATTCTACTGTGTATATCATTGTGCAACTCAAGAGTCATTTTTTTCATTTTTACAATTACAATACAAATATTTTTTTCATGAATTAAATGTATGTAGTAACACTTTGGAATAACTACATTACTTTTTAGATGTTCAAATCATTGAACTGTAAATTGTATAAATGTTAAAGTGATAAATTACGTAGGTTTATTTATATTAATTTCATTGTCAACCTGCCTGGTTCCATATAGTTGCCTCTGCCCCCATTACTAGTTTTTCCAGCACTACGTGGCACATATGCAACTGTGGCTGTTCGCTTCAGCTGCCCTTTACTTTTACTCCAGAGGAACATAAAAATAAAACAAATGGTTACAGAGCTCAAAAATGACAGAAACCCAATTGTTATTGCTATCATTAGAGTTTTGACATCTAACTGAATTTGTTGTGTTCCATTCACAGGAGGAGACCCAGAGGGAAAGGGAAGCCAAGTTTCAAGTTTAAAAGGTTTTTGAGAGAGTCTTGAATATCCTCTGACATGGAGACTAACAGTGATGCTGTCGTTCCCTGCAGCATTGGATGCCACACAAACGTAAGTGCCGCTGTCTTTCGTTTGAGCGTATTGAATTTCCAGTGAGCCATTGGAAAGTGCCCGTATCCTGCCATTGCGTGCTACAGATATGAGGTATGGGTTTAGCCAGCTGATTAAGGGCGCAGGTTCACCATCTGCTTTACAGTGGAAGAAAACTCTATGTCCTTCATCAACCCGTGCATGTTGGGGTTTGCGGTTCGAGATTCGAGACCGGCGGCAGGTAAACAGGCCTGGGATTTCAACCTCATAAAACTTTTGAAAATCCCATCTTTTCAAATGGTCTGCACTGGTGCACTGTGGTGGATGTCCGCCAAAGTCCGGAGACAGTTTCCTGCGTGCAATCCATAACAAACGACAGTCACATGCTAATGGGTTATTGTCAATTCTTAGAATTGTCAGGCTGCCCGCTGAATGAAACGCTCCTTCCTCAAGTGTGGTCAAAAGGTTTTCTGAGACATTAACCATTTTTAATTGCGCCAAACCACGAAATGCTCCGATTTCAATTTGCAGCAGACCTCCCCTAACTAGATGAAACTCCTGGAGCTGTATCAAGTCCCTAAGCAGGTTCCCCCGTAGGTAGGCAATCGGATTAAAGGAAAGATCGAGGTACACCAGGAAGACCAGGTGATGCAGTGGAGCATATGGCACAGTGCTAAGGTTGCAGTTGCTAATAGTAAGGGAAGTAATATTCAGGCCAAAAAAACTATTTACAGCTAGTGTCTCCAGCATGGGACAATGGGAAATGACCAGTTCCCTTAGACAACCAAGATGGCGAAAAGAGTTGTTTGGCAGCGTGGTGAGGCCAATTCCACCAAAATAGAAGGTTGTCAGGCTACTAAGTTGTGTAAGTGCCTCGGTTGGCACAGCTGTCAAATTGCATCCATTTAGGTGCAGATGTTGAAGACTGGTTAAGCCTGTGAAAGCTTGCTTAGAAATGAAAACAATGTCATTTTCACCAGCTTCAATATGCTGCAGGGCGACCAAGTCTCGAAATGTAAAATCCAGAAAAACCAGGATCTCATTGTAACTTATGTCAAGCAGGAGCAGTTTTGGCAAGCCAATAAATGCTCCCACAGGCAGTATTTTCAACCGATTGTGGGCCAGACGCAGAGTTAACAGACTTTGCAAACCAATAAATGCCTCCACCTCTATCATGAGCAATATGTTGTTGCTTAAGTCCAAGTCTTGTAACTGTGTGAGCGTCTTGAAGTGCTCACGTACCAGAGTCTTAATGTTGTTATGGGTTAGGTTGAGAAGTGTGGCGTCTTGTGGGAGATCAGCAGGGACTGTAGTGAGTTGGTGCGCAGAGCAGTTAACCTCCTTCAACTCACGGTTGCAGTGGCAGGCCTGTGGACAAGACCATGGTGTTTCCACAGCACATGCCACCCCTGCTGCCCACAGGTAGACAGTATACCAGCTCAGGTGTTGCTGGACAGCCATCTCCTCCAACATATTTTGGCTTGCCTGTGTACAAATGAAAAGCAACCATAATTATGAGAAACAGCCACTGCCCTAACATTTGACCTTTGTGAGCCACTGGTTCTACGAAAATGAGAAGGGAATATTCAGATATATTTGATAGATTTTGTGACGAAACAGCTTTTCCTGATATTTGTACTGGTCAAAATCACTGGCATGAATAGATACATAAGCAGTCAAAACTATATGATAAAATGGTTTACATAACAACAATAACAATCATATAAAAAAATGTTTTATTACATTGACTTATTCAACATTTAACCGATAACTACCTTGTGTCATTGTGGATCAAACACATTTTATCTGACTGCCCCCATATATTTATAAGGCTTCCTGTCTAATGAAATTATTTTGAATACCAGGGTGCCCCAAGGTTAACTCCTGCACTTATTTCTATATGTATATAAATTAAATGCAGATCTGTGACAGCAATCTTTTATTGAAGATGACATGGTGATTAATGTCCAAGGGTAATGATGAATTGCTTACAAAAATATAGTTAACATAGCCAGCAAGATTATAAGGAACTCCAAGAGACAGATGGTGGAGCTGTGCACAACAACTCAGGAGGACTGCAACATTAATAGCTCAAGATCCTTCATCCTTTGTTTAAGGAAGTTGACTTCCCTTTAGGAAAAGGACGTATTGTGCGGTACCCACAGAAACCAGAAACATCTTTAAGAGATATTTAATCCCTTCCTCTGTATTTAAACAAAATTCTTTTTAAGACAGATTGCTGTTGTCTTTATGATCTTCTAAGATATAAGTTTATGTATTTATTGTTAAATTTTAGCACTTTTACCCCAACAATGTAATATTACAGGACCACTTATAATGTCTGAGACATTATAAGTGAATAAGTGAATAATAATGACGTCTAATATAATCTGTTGCAAACCTCAAAGTTAATTCTAAGCAATTTATCAATTCACCATTAGAGGACAGCAAATATCAAAACATTTGTGGGATGGATGTACTGTAATTAGAGGACAAAAACTCAACTAAAATAATAAAATTGCGTTAGTCACTATGTGTGTAATCTATCACATAACGGTTTATGTTTTATATAATTCAAAGATTAAATTAAAGCTCTTAACAACATTGTTGTGTTGCATCCATACATCATAACATCATAACAACATCAATATTCTTATGTTAACTATACTGCAAGATAAATGTTTTAATTTCCAGCATAAATACAAATCCATAAAGGTGGGAGTGTTGCAATTATTGCAATTCACAATCAACACTACAGTCAACAGATTAAAGATGCGCACATCCACATATTTGTTTCTAGCTATGGGGCACCCATTAGTTGAGTAAAGAATTAAACTAACTTACCTTATTTTAGATAGGAAGAAGTGCAATCATAATAATTCAATTTCTCAGAAAATAGTAATGTGATCCTATGGCATTTCCTTCCTTTTCTTTCCAAAAGTATCTGTAATAATAGCAGCCTACATTAAATTAAGTTATTCTCTTCAATTTATTACAACAATCTCAAAAGATTTTCCACTATTGCTTAAAAATATGTCAACATTACAAATGCAACAATAGCCTATACAACCAAGAATTGCATAACCATAGCCAACTATAACAAAAATAATATGATATAGTAACCCTTTTTCAATGTATGCTGTTGGAGCTTAGTCCCTGCATTTGTGCTGTCGTCGTGGCAACAACAACCTGGCTCAGGATACCAGAGATTGGGACATGCCGGGAATTATATATTCATTCATGGAATTCATCCAGGTCAATGCAATGGATGACAGAAGGCATGCACAGGTCAGCCAAACAGAGATTTAGGTCTCACACCAGATGGGAAGGACTGCCACTTAAAGAGAACAGGACAGGCCTATCATCATACCATCAAACACAACATCTCTACATCAGTCACTAATATTATTATAGGCAGCAATAGGTTTTTTAAGTAGATTTAAAATTAGTGTGTAGTATCTGTTATAAGGAAACACCTTCATGTAGTTAATCTTTTGGTGATGTGATGTGAAACACACTACACACTACTCATTATTCATTTAATAAATATGAAACCCTGCACAAATGGTTTCACAATACAGAATCATACTAGATCTTACACTATACTGCTTACTGTACATAGACAGTTGCTTAATACAGGGATGGAATATTATGTAATATTGTGTGATATAGTGTGAATGCCATTGATGTGATCCTGTAATGGAAATAGTAAGTGAAGATTCTATTGAAATACTATAGCTCTAATGTTTAGTTAATGTTTAAATCTTACGTAAAGGCTGAGTGTTCAATTCCACAACATGTAAATGTCAAATCAGTTATCTGTACTGTATGTGTAGAAGTGGATCCTCCTGCAGTCAGCTGCACAATCACATGTTCTGCTGGTAGGGGCCCGCTATTGTCACAGAGAGATCAGTGCTGAGTCAGGAGCTTGCCATCTGGTTCTTAGGAACTTGCACTGATAAGCACTTTTCTGTCCAACCCAGCGTTATGGAAGACCAGTTGTGTCTTTGTCTTAAAGGTATACTGCTTGATTGCATAGTGCTCCGCCCCGTCATGCAGTATAGGGCCAGTGTGAGCTTCTGAGTGCTGTAGGGATGGGCTGGAAAGAAATAGAAGCCCCTTCATACCTTCGTTATCTATAGTAGATAGTAGATTGTGGCTTCCCTGACTCAGAGGCTTGCATCAAACACCATTCATATTCTGGACTATGCATTTAAAATCCTTTTTGGCCTCTGTTACAATTTGTGTATGCTAACAGCCAGATATTATTGTTAACCAACAATGTAAATCTTAAATCCCAGACCTAACTCAGTGATGTTTAGTCTGACCAATTTAGTGGGATTAGAATAATATATTATACCACATTTATAAAAGCGAATGTTTTGTGTCTGATGATTTGTGATTTGTGTCTGAAACAGTATTCTTGTAGTTGAAAACAGTGAATATCTTGTTGTTTTGGTTCGAAACTCAAAAAGCATATGCTCCTCTTGCACATGACTGGATAGAGCAACTCTCTACTCCTCCCCCTTTAGAGCTCACATCACTCTTTATGCATCTGCCCCATACAGCCATGTACACTAAACTCTGGTCTACAACAGGCTAAATGGTATATAAGGTGACCAAGCCTTTTCCAGAACTGAACCTTCCAGCAAGAAACCAACATGCTGAAGATACCCCAGACAAATGGACAAAAGAGGCATGTCAGGACAGTCCAAACCGAGTAAGGGATATTGAGGACAACAAAATTGATTTTTCTTTAATGAGAGACATATCACAGTAGAGTTATATTTTCATGTCATTGTAGCCAGTGTATGCATTTATATTCAGCAAAGTTAAGTGGTTAACAGACCACCCTTTTCTGCACGCAGGTGACTGTGACTTAAAAACAATTGGTTCTGTTTCCATGCCAATGATTGTTAGACAGTAGTATTTGGCAAAATTATATGTACCCTAATTTTAATACCAGCAGTGTATAATAAATTGTACTATTTTCATGTGCACTTCAAATCCACAGGGGAAGTGTGGGTCATGCTGGGCGCTCAGTGCTGTTGGAGTGCTTGAAGGCCAGATGAAAACCGCAACAGCAGTGCTTGTTCCTCTGTGCCCTCATGCTCTGGTGGACTGCAACACCTCAGATGGAAACCATGGCTGCAGAGGTGGCTACATATCTAAAGCCTACAAATATGTAATTTGCAATGGAGGCATATGGGAGTTTTATCCCTACGAAAACACGGTAATCATCTGAATTAATCCCTTATAATGTGATACAGCCCTTCTGCCAACAACAACCAGATAAGGCAAACATAATTACATTTTATATATTGGACTTTAGAAAAGATTGGCACAGGTGCCTTCAAGAGATTTATTGTGAATACTTTTGCTGACTACCAATACCTGAAAGGCAAAACATTTAAGGAACACTGCTCAATTCTTTGTGTCTGTAATTCTCCTTGAGCACTCGAGTTTCATACACGAACAGTCCATGGAAATTAAGGGTTTTCAGGGACCCTATACTGCAATAGATGAATGCACCTTTAAACATAAACACAGTGTAAAAAGAAAAGTAATTCAACCCGTTCTGTTATGTTTCTCTACTAAAGTCAACTAAATAGTGTAATGTGTCACCATTCCTTCAAGGGAAAAGCTGGCTACTGCTTTGATTTCCACATCCTTGCCCTGCGAGATGAGATGGCTTTGCAAGCTGTTGTTGCAACAGTGGGGCCAGTAGCTGTTGGCATCAATGCCACCCTCATTCCATGAACCATTTCTTCCTAAGCTGTATTAAAGGCTAAAGCCATAATTGTTTTATTTATTACACTGAATAGTCCAGCTCTTTATATAAAAAGTTACAATTATGAACATTTGACTTTAGTTTATCTCATGTTATATCAACATGTCTGAAAGGAACACTTCCTGTTAATGTTTTGATAATTAATGTTCCAAGATAGCCTTGGCGTCAGACCATCCTGATCTCGCGAACTTCAGTTTGACCTCGCCGTGTAACAAACCATCTGGCGCGTCAGTTAGGTTAGTTAGGTTCAAGCAAGACGCAGTGCTCAATAATGTGGAGAACTACATGGACTTAGATGACCTCTAGTGGCAGAAATAAGTCACTACAATGTTACATGTATTTATTTTAACCCTCCCAGTGTCCTATGGGTCACAGTGACCCGGTGCACTCGCCAGTAGCGGGCGCCAACCACAACACGGACATATGACATTCCGCGGTTGGCTCCCTCTGCTGGTAGTCTGCTGAAAAGCTTAGGAGAGCGGGAGGGTTAAGAAATAAAAATAGGAAAGTATTAAGGTGTTGATTGTTAACTATAATAATAATAATAATAATAATAATAATATGTATTATCACAATAATATTGTAAATACTATCACATTAGTATTTACAATATTATTATATTATTCATAAAATGAATAATGAATAATTTGAATAATGCACTGATGAAGATTAACACATTTAATGGACCATGATTCCAAATGTCTGTGTGTCATTGTAATTGATCCTTCAATTGGCTGGGACAGGTTTCCATTCAGGTTTCTAGTCCTATTATCTTCTTTACCACATGAAAATACTAACTAGTATTGTATTTTCTTAGTTGATTAAATTATATGGCAGATGATAATTACTAATATCATTTACTTTCTAAGGGGTTATAGAAACAATGCATATCTTACATTTTGGATTAATCATACTTAAAATGTACTCCATAATTTTCCAAATTAAATGCAAATTTAATGAAAAGATATTATGGTAAAATGTAACGTAAAACACTTTGTCTCCCTTCAATTTGTCTTTCTCTTGTTGGCAAACTAGGGAATATTTACAGGGCATGCTAACTGATAGCTAAATGTCAAACCTGTTGGGAAATTTCTCTTATTCTGTTCAGGTAAATGCTACCTCTCCTCCCCCTGCCTTTCTGGTGAAGGACGAGGAGAATAAGCAGGTAACAGGTCAAGTGTTGTTTTTATAATTTCAGTTACTTAACTCTCTCCAGAAACTTCAATGGTCATTAGGGCACTTGTTGGTGTTGTTGGGCATTGGGAACCATGTTGTTATGGGGACTTTATGACAAACACCTTCAAATATGTAATTAAACAACAATGGTTTTCTGAGGATAACTACTCCTACAAGGGCAAGGTGAATTGTACTTATAACGTTATGGATTGCATAAATTTTTATTTTTATTTTTATCAATCTACATTTTAAAAGTATAATCTTTGTTGTTTTAGCCTCATGTGCAAATATAAAGAGCAGTATTCAAGTGCAAGCTGTTGTCTACTGTTGAGTACACAAAAACATTGTCTACTGACCACACCCACCTAATTGCTGAGGAGACCAAGTGAATTACCCACCTGGATGCTGATTGATCAGTGGCACCTAACTTACAAAGGTATCAACTGAGAGTTCCCAGAGTGATACTGTATATAAAGTGTCACGCCTGTTGAGAAGAATGCCTTTAATGGTTTCGGCTGCAGAAGGTCATGAGTGTGGTTTCATACATTTTCTATTACCAAGCCAATTGTTACTGTGTTTAGCATTTTCCAATAATTGTTTTGTTTTAATATATTACACAAATGCAGGGTCTTTCATCCAGTTTTATTTCCATTATAATTTCTTTTCTCATAGAACAGATACTGTATGGCACACAGGTGCAAATCTCAGCATAATCAACAATTTCTCACAAAATACAGCACCTTCAGCATCACTACAATATTCTCAATATCAAGAAGTAATATTGAATTTACAAACATTTTTTGATCTCAATTTACAAAACAGACAACATACAATAGTTCGGTCATATTGAGCTTTTTTATATTGGGTTTTCCTGTTCAACAATTTGATACTTTCACATACAAACATCTACACTTTTTACACACCGTACATTAATTTTAAATTCAGTCATATTTTTGAGAAGAATCTTCTCATTTAATATACAAGTTCAGGTCAAAACTAAGAAATTATGACATCAGACAACACTGAGTGAGTCCCGTGGTTAATTGTCTGTCTTGTATTTATACAGCCATCAAAGTATTGCACTCTTAAGCATTCATGATTAACAATGGTCCTTTAGACTAAAGCTAAGGAAACTTTGACTTTACCTGAAGTGATAAATGGGCCAACCTTTTTCCAAACCTCATTGTAGTCAAAATCACTGAGGAAGTCTTTAAAAAGGTACACTCATTGACTTTGAAAGTAGCATTGAAAGTAGGGGGAAAGATGTGGGGCAGGGGTAGAGAGTTGTATAAGCCTGTGAGTTCTGCTGGGGGGAGTAGAGAGGAGTGCAGAAGGTGCACGTGTTCTCTCAGTTTCACACCAAAGCAACATGTTTGTACTGCTGGTCAATTTGGACACAAATCAAGGAGTTTAGCTTTAAGCTGTTGCTCTTCGTTTGTCCATATCACTGCCAAAGTAAATGTAATAATACAAAACTGCTTTTTTAAAACTCATTTGATGTATAACAATGAAAACAATCCAGCACATAGCAACAATAAATATAAAAGTCTTAAATTTAGGAGGAGCTTTAACTGATAGAGGGTGCTCTTGTAATCGATTGACACTAGTTTAATCAAAATATCAAATGATTTTGCTTGACCTTAGAACCATTGAGGAAAAGCCTCCACTTTACTGCTGCCCTCAAGCGCAGTTACATGAATAAACAGATTTTCTACTTCTAATAATTATTCTGTACTTCTTGATTTGTACAATTACAAGCATCCCCCTCAGACAATCAGGTAGGAGTTAAAGGTTACCTGGATCCAAGTTATACAGGAGTACAGTCACCACTAACTTTCAAGACATGTACATAAATTGCACCAAACCCCACTTTGATCAAGAACAACCACCGCAAGCAACACATCTATGTGTCGTCATACAACAATGAAAAAGACTAGCTTTTGATTTAGATAGAAACTCCTGGCAAACAGGACAGCCAAGAGATCAGACAATACAACATAAACATGCTTAACAATAAACCAAATATTGAACTAAACAGGTGTTAACTTGTCTCCTTAAATGTACGATCTGAGCCTTACTGGTGAACAAGATCCAAATATAATCCCACCCATCAAATGAAAATTGCCAAATAAAATGTTCAAGGTCTGATGGCGTATATGTTTCTTTAGGGTAAAGAACAGCCAAGGGTAATAATATAAAAGACCAACTGAACATATTGTAAACGTTTCGTTCCCTCTACGGTACCCAATTGAACTGTCTTCATCCTAGCGGAAAAAGTAGAAAAATATGTGGCACACAAAACATTACCGCAATCCCTCAAAATGACTTAGGTCTTTCTGCATTACTTACACGCACATACTTACTTACACACACACACATGCACACATGCACGCACATCCCCACAATGTATCCAAGATTTTGATACTCTCACCTAAATCACTAATTCATAAAAAAAGACACAGGTAAACACACACACGTACAGTAACCATAATCCATGGTCACATACAGCATGCGACTGTTAGAGGGGTTTACTTAATAATTTCTAGTTAAAATGCTGTCATCTGTCTAACCTTTAGATTGACAAACGTGAAGAACTCCCATCTAACCATACACCATTCAAGTGCTTGCACTAGTAATCATCTAGCATAGTCATGATTGCAAAAATGGTTCACTACAAAATCCTTGCCAGTGTAAATACCATTAATACAACCCTGCCATGAACACACACAGCCAAGACATGTCAACAATTTAGAAATCAGTCATATGGAATGTTGATACTCTACTCATTGATTGTCACCCCACCTGATGCACACTGCAGGATTTGGAATGTATATGTATATGCTTCTGTCAAGCACTGAATGTGAAACTAGAACCATGTTAAGTCAAATATTGTTTTTTTATGCTATTGATATCTGATTATTGTTTTCTGTGCTCAGTAACTTATCTGATGTGATAGCAAGTTTAAAAAAAAGAAGCTGCAGCTGAAGAAAGGAACACAGGTAGCAATATTATTCACTAACAGTGCTTTCTAAAACATCAACCAAATCAAGTCAAATAATACTCTACTATATACTATAATAATACGCTACTTGTACTGCTCTGACACATCTGTGCTTATTACACTTGTGCAATAAGCCCGTCTGGTAGAAGTATGACTGGAGGCTAATTTGATAAATGACTTCTTACCTCTGTGATGTGTCCTGTGTGTGTAAACAGTGTTTAGCCGATACTGACCTAAGGATAATTACTTGTTTTTCCATTTTATGTTTGTGCTTCAAGTAGGGGAAACCAGGTATGGTGGTCACAGTTCGTACTTTTATGTGTATTTCTCGACATCAGCACATCGTAAAAGTTATTTCAACATTAAATAGCTTTAAGCCTTGGATGGATATAATTATAGTGTACAGTGTAGCCTCATAGCTTAAAGTGTAACTGCACCCCACCTCTGAGTCTGACTCCACCCATTGCACAATCTTCAAACATGCTAAAACTTATTCAAGGAGCTGAGTGAGGGAGGGACATTAACATTAACATTACCATTAACATTAACATTAACATTTGAATTTGATGACACACAAGCGGATGAAAAGTACTGTTGGCAGTGTGTCAGGTCAGGCCATTTTTAAATGGATATGACTTGTAGAGCAACATTTTCTAAAACTTTAGTGATTTTGTCAATATTAACACCAGCATTGACGTGTCTCATTGCAGTTCAGTCCTATTATTTTGTTTACAGCTCAAAAACACATTTTAGGGTGTAGTTACTCTTTAATTCCATAGATAGTGATTCACTAGCAAAGGCACTCAAACCCCAAATTGGGGCTGGTTGTCACAGTGTCTGGGGTTGGTTCTCCCTAAGGTTTTAATAAAACATGTACAACTTTTGAGCTAGATACACCTAATTGTTTTTTAAATGAGCACTGATTGATAATTGAGGTGATACATTATCAAGGTAGAAATAGAGAAATATAAATACATAGGGAAACTAATTAGCAAACAACATGAATGATCAAGTAGACAAAAGTATTGTCATCTTAATCAAACATAAATATAATTCATTTTATTAGCTGCATTGTGCTATGTTCATAAAAAGAAGCCATACAACATAAATACACCATATTCCAGTCAGTTAGCTATGCATGAAACTAAGATTAGCACAAAACCAGTACAGTTCTGTGTATGTGAGTCAATGAAAAACACATACAGTAATGTATATCTGTATATGTGGTTTTGTGACAGCATGTGAAAAAACTCCTGCACAAACCAGACGTTTTGAATATAATTTATGATAACCGACATATAGGTTCACGTAGTGACAAATATTCAGCCTCCAAATATAGCCAACCCTTTACTTTACTTGCCATTACCCAAATTAAATGAAAATATTTTAGGTCTCAAAAGCGCAAAATCTGCTCTGGAATATCTAGGACATGGAGGCTCACAGATTAAGAGGGTTCACATTCATGTTGCACAATCAAACTAATCTGGCCCTGCGAGACTTTCAATTCTGTGACAACCAACCCTTGTGACAACCATACCTGGTTTCTACAGCATTGTCATGAAATCATTACAATGTCATACACAACAAAACGTGCACCGAGTACTGCATTTGTTTCAAGCCTTAAAGCCTTAACATTTTTGTAAAATTGAGATTCATATCTTAATTTTACACAGATTTAATGTTTAAAACATAGTATAACAAGTATAATGTTGGCTCAGTGTAAACTGAGGAAATCTTATCTTGTGCATTACTATATTGGGCTAAGATACTGGAATGTTTAATACAGTGATTCACTATTACTATACAGTAAATGTAGTGTAAACATTTAGGTCCATCAGAGCTACTGTTACCGTGTTCTATTTTAGACATGACTGAATCAATTGGAAAGCAGCCCAATTCTTAGTGATGAGCCAACATGTCTAATGGCCATTTAACTGCTATATAGCAAGGCGAGGGTAACGGTGAATATGCTATGAAATGAGCTCCAGAATGCAGCCATATTCTTTTCATAACATGCACACGTATGTGTACACACACACACACACACACACACACACACACACACACACACATGCGCACACACCACAAATATTTAGTAAATGTGTAACAAAAACCCAACCCATATACACTAAGATCCAGTGTCCCACAATTAACACAGATATAAACATTAATACTGCCATAGGTTTAGATGTTTTAGTGTTTGACAACAATTAGGGGGAAACACTTTGACATCACATAACTTACACAATTACAACAAAGAATCCTGTGAAATACTTCTTATATTTTGAGGCTGAAGTAACGTAGAGCAACTTACAGCATAAAAAAAAAAAATCATCGGATGAGTGTGCTGGTATCTCTTAGCTGAATTTAGTTTCATAGAAATCTGTATTTGATGTATTAAACTGGGCTTTTTAATGAATTTATATTTTAGATCTTGGAAATATTGATGTGACATCATGTCAAAGATTATGGGAAGGGAACGACACAATTCCACACGTTCCACGTATCAATCATCATTATTCTGCGTAGAAATCATTTTTGTAAATCGAGATTTCAGTTGAAATGATCTCTAATTGTATTAACGTAAATGTTAATATTGACTTGCATCTTAACTTCCTGTAAAACAATTAGTTGTTTTCTACAACAGAATAACATTGCTCTTCCTCTTTCATAGGATTCTGAGTTTATGTCGGGGATGGCAGTGAGTTCTCTAGGTAATTGCAGGCAATTATCCCGTAATTATGTTCAGGCAACAGCTGTCCTGTGCCGACTATTCTTTGTCACCCTCCAGTGGCCATTTATTTTACTGCAACACTTGACCTCGTGTTTCAGGTAACTTCATAGCAAGGAAACTACCTGCAGCAAGAGCACCGGCAGCAAATATGATTGGCACAGCCTTAGTGATGCCCACAAAGGACTGGAAAATGCTTATTCCCAGGACAGCAGCCAGCTTGCAGAGGGCATTATGGAATCCAAATGCCGTTGTCCTAAACAAAAAAGACAATTGCTCAAAACAATGGAAAATTCTTACAGTTAATGAAATAAGTGACATAATAATAATGAAGTAATGAAGCAAAACATATTTAAAAACATTTTAAAGGGACACAGTTTGTGCCTGGAATTCACCTTGAAGTTGAATCTAATGCAAAATAACTGCCAATACGGGGCACTCCTCAGTGGCTATTGTCTCGCAGGGCCAGCCTTTACTGTTAGCGCTGGCTAACTGTGTCAAGACTTGTCTACTTGACTTGGGATGTATTTTCATTGACATACACAATGGCCAACTACATAATTCAATGACCAAATCGAACATTAAACATACTGAGGAAGTCTGGCTGTTTGCAGGTGTTGGAAATCTGTTAAATCAGTAGGCTATGTTTACTACTTAAAATAAACCGAAAGATTGAAATGAATAAATAAAACACTTAAAATTGTGTTGGAATTACGTATAGAGTCTTGTGAGTGAAAATACTAACAGCTAGTGAAAATCTACTACCCCATCTCCTATGGGGTGCTGACATGCGACATGAGAATCTTATGTGAAATGTGCTAATGAAAGAAGTTGAGACAACTCAGAGGCTGGCATACCTCTGTACACCTCCAATTACAGTGCCCATAGGCTGACACCAGTCTTTACAACAACCTACCGTATGTTTGTGAACAGTGGTTTCAAACAAAAAACGAGGCACGTGAATTTAAACCATGTATATGAACCTATACAAGAACCCATGAAGCCGTGAAAGAAGCATCAACATAAATCTCTGATACCTTTTATCCGAGGGGTACAGTTCCACAGTTAGGACATCCAATGCATTCCATGACGCGATGCTTATGCCACCAAACAAACACAAGAGGGCGATCATTCCTGACTCATTACTACCAAACATCAGGAAGAAACAGCTGATGCAAGATATAACACTGGATCCCGCTATTCGAAGCCAAGGAAAAGCGAAGGAGAGAGAGAGCATGAGAAAAGTTTAGTTACTACATTACATAATTTCCATGTGAATTACTTGATTTGCTTGAAGTTTACAACTAACTACCTACCCAGCATCCTTAATCGGCCAATTTTGTCCATTAGCAATGCTGACACAATGTTGCCTGGCAACACGGCCAGCGTGCCGAGGAAGCTGACAAAGTATATCATGTAGGCATTGTTATCGTCGCTGAAGTCGAGCATACAACCTTCTTTGTTGTGGAGAAAGGTGCTGTTCAACAGCTTACAGTTGACAAACCTGTATTTGAACAGGTCTGGTGGAACATGACATAGAGAAATGAGCGAGACCAATACATTTTGTCATTTATCTATTAAAACTGAATCAAAAAACGTAAAACAGGGTAGTATAAAAATAACAGATTACATTTAATTTCTGTGGCAATAGAAGAAGGGGAGATAAGACGTGAGGCTAATTGCTTTATAAGGGGAGGCGTAGGAGAAAAATGCCAGCCACTGTGTTTCAAATCAAAACATTTTTGTTAAGACTGGTTTCAACCACAGGGGCAATATCAGATACATAAATCAACAGTGTTCCTTTAATAGGGACACTAAAATAATACTTATTTTGACACACATGAATGTCTAGCTGCTTATAATAAAATCCTGTTTTATATATCTTCAGCAGTCCCTCGACTACATCTCATAAAAAAATAAAATATGAGCAACCTCTGGCAAAGGAAACATATTTCAGCAAGCTCAAACGAAAACAGGAAAATATAATATATAATATTAGTGTGTCCAGGTTGTTAGAGAGCATATGCTCTGATGTACTCTATTTTCCATTGCATGCAGTCGAGGGTTTAACAAAAGTTCAATTCCACTTTAAAGGCAGGTGTCATATTGAATCTGGTCTCATTAAAGAAAACACAAATATGCTTACCTGTGTTGTAAAAGAGACTTGCAATGAAAGTGCAATTTCTAAAGAAGGTGTTAGTGGATGTGATGTCTTCAAAGTAGCACTCCTCAAACACAGAATCCTCAAACACCATGGACTTCATTTTGAGATTGAGGAACCTTGTAGACAGATTAAATAATGTCAGCAATATTCACACTATTTTATATATATATATATATATATATATATATATACATACACGCACACACACACAATATAGAGGATATATGAAAAATTATCACAAAGATCTGAGATTTTTTTAAATATAATATAATAAACACAAAACAACATTATATTAACAAACAAAGAAGCAAAAATAACTTGATCATTGATTTGTTTTGACTATTGATTTTGTAAATAAAATAATAAATAAAAAAACATTACCAAAGGTCTGTACTTTAAAAGGTTCTGGGGGAAGAAATGCAGCTAGGATCAAACCCCACTTACTTGTCATTGAAGTACTGTCCTTCGCGATGGACTTGGTTTTCAAGGGTGAAGTTGAAAGTTACATGCTCTACCCGTTCCTTGGTGAACACCCTTGTGCGCGATTCATATTCTTGTTTTTGGATGTACTTAATCATATCCGGGAACCACACTGTCAGACCATAATAGCTGAGGACAGGAAGAGAAAAGAGCATCACAGATGTTGATGCATTATATTTCAGAACATGAATACATAGTGTATAACAGTTATGTCAATCTGGTGTTTTTGCTTTACCTGAAAGACATGGTGAACCAAACAGCCATCAGCATGAAAGTGGTTCTTTTATATTCTGGGTTAAAGCAGGCCAGGAAGTTACTTCGCACCTGTAACAAATTAACAACCCAATTAAGTATTGAGTTTTATGTTAAATGGACTGCATTTGTATAGCGCCACTTAAAGCGCTGTACATGATTGCCTCACATTCACCATTCACCAGTCACACACCGATGGTGGTGTCAGCCATGCAAGGAGCCACCTGACCACCGGGTGCAGTCAGGGTTGGGAGTCTTGCTCAAGGACACCTCGACACTTGGTGAGAAGTTAGCGGTGTTCGAACCAGCAACTTTTCGATCACCTGTCACCCCGCTCTACCCACTATGTTACCTTATGTTATGTTGACCCGGTAATAGTAGCTCTTTGACTGCCAACGGTTGTGATAATAAACATGAATGATAATAAAACAAATCTATCAAACCCAACCACGTCCCGCTACTTAAAACACAAGACAGTAAACAATGTCATTGTTCATCTAACATCTTTTTTATATATCATTTTATTTATTGTTTTTCATATCCATTCTTATTCTTATTATATACAGTATATTATTTTTTTTGCATGGACATTTGCATGCCGGGATGCTGGTAAGGAAACCATTTCATTACATTATATTTCACCTGTGGATGCAAAAGTATGTGATAATATAATGCTGAATCTTTGGTTTGAGTGATAAGCTGTGGAAGTGTTCACAAGGAGAGTGACAGTGAGCATAAATATAGAGATACTGAACAAATAATGCTAATGAATGGTCGAAACAACAGTTCAGCAAAGATTTTTGAGCCTGCCCTATCACTACAACCATGAGTAGCCTATTTGTACAGTATATGGCTAAGGGATGAACACTGTGTCACCTAGCATCAGTCGTCTACATACTGAGTCCTGTAAATCTTTCTCACCTGCTTGGTGAGGCTAATGATCTTCAGTTTATAGCGTTGCCAGACTGGCGTGTCAGTGCCAGTGTCCACCAGCTCGTCCATCTGTTTAACAGTCTTGATCGTGGTGACCTTTGAACACAGACACATTTTCTGTAAGGGTACAGCCTAGTCTATTGTTTCATGAAAACTTAATTCTACCGAATGATGACCACGACTGTAACCTTTTAGACGTATGCAGGAGTCGACAGTCACAGTCTACAGAGAGGACATTTACACTGTATCTTGAGCTGTACAGCTCAAAATAAATTGTTTTCTGTTACCAGTACCATAGTGATTAGTGTAATACAAATGAGCATCACACTATTTCTCAGGAAACTTGCATGCCCACAGCTGGGAACATAATGAGCTAGGAAGGAAAATCAAATAAAATTCCCAAAGCGTGTTAACATGCCATGTTATTTTGTTCACCCAGTGTGTCTACAACACAATCATATGAAATGTATCAATGTTTTAAAGCTGTGGTGATTTGGGACTACGGCTTTCAGATAGTGTAGTTACAGAGCAGAACATATAATGTTACACTTTGAACATTTTATGATTATGTATGATCCATGTACATCGTTGTTGGCAAGTGTGTGATAGAGTGGCCTTGAGCCTATGGGACAATAAAGTATACCTTACCTTACTTTATTTACCTTTGTTCGTTGACCTGATCCAAAATACATTTCCCTACATGTTTTGCAATACTCACTGTAAACACCCTCTCTGGGTGGCCCTTTGCCCTCATGTTGGTATCATGAACTTGCTTGAGAATCATCCAGCCTTCATCATGTTTACCATTCTGCTCAGCAATAGGAGTGAAAAATGCATAAAAACAAAGTAAATAAACATTTCTACTATTTTCTTGGGATGTATAATATGTTTGTACTTGTGCTCTAAAGCAAAATATCACATAAAAACATCTAACAGGCAAATTTACAATTAATTTCACAATTTGTTGTTGCTTCTGTGGCCAAGTTGTTCCATTATTAATATGTAATACAGATGAGAGGCTATTTGTAAATGTAACAGCTTTAAGAAAGTACAGTCAGTGGGAGACTGCTGTTGACCAACACATTAGAAGTAAGGTCTGCGAACCTCTAAGTAGAAGCGAGGACTTTCTGGCATTGCGCTGAGGGCAGCGATAGCCGCCACTGAGGGAAACGCACAGACGAGCACAAACACACGCCAGCTGTGGAACTGGTATGCTGATCCCATTTGAAAACTCCAGCCTGAGACACACACAAGCATATGTCCACAAAACAGAATTAGAATGAATGAATACCAGTAATATCCCTTTATCTACTGTGTGTATTTGTCTTTTCTTTGACAAATGTATTTCAGAAGTACTCTTGACCAATCTCACAGCTACACCCCTCTTCGCCCACATTGCCTTGAGTCAACCACTGGTTGAATTTAGCGGATAGCAGGTAAAGCCTCTGCTGGGGGAGGATGTATTGGCTGCTGCATATTGTGAAGGCGGAGCGAAACCATGGTAACAGGAAATAAAATATTGCCAATAAGGTCCTATACTTGCCATAGTGAGGGATTATGGCCCAGGCCATAGCAGAGGCATATATCCCGCCAATCATCCAGAACATACAAAGCCAACTGAGGTGCTCTCCTCGCTTCTCTTGGGCCAGAAATTCAGAATAGTAGGAGAAGACAATTGGAATGGAACCACCAATCCTGCGCAAATCAGAAAATATGCATTTTGATTAATGCTGTCCTGGTGACCGAGTTTCAGCACCTTACACCTTCATTATCAGTATTAGCAATGATTGATTTCATTATTTCTGGCAAAGAAACAAACATCACCATAGGGTACATGCAAACAGAAATGAGGTCAACGAAACAATAGCCTACCCACGTAACTGACAACAGCACCACCACGAGCATGTCAATAATGAGCTTCCTTTCATGTTATTGTCCTGAACTTACCCAACCCCAGAAAGGAGACGGCAGAAGAGAAAGGTGCTATAGCCCTGGACAAAGGACGAGAAGAAGGAGAAGACACTATTGATGGAGAGACAGATGAGGAGGGACTGTCGACGACCTATCCGGTCTGCCAGGCCGCCCCAGAGGAAGGCCCCCACCATCATCCCAAAATATACAATGAGACCTGTAGGGGCAAAAAGATAGAAAACATTAATCACGTCAGATCAAAGTCACATCAGTGATTGTAAGATCACGTTATTCTCTATAGAGCCACGCTTGTGTACAATTGTGTTTTAAAATGTAAAGTGTGAGCTGGGCATTGACTACTTGAATAAACTAATATTACTTCAAAAACGAGTAATCATAAGTCTATCTCAATTGGATCACTGTGTTTCCCTTTCCTCGATGGTTCATATCAAATTTGACACTGGATACTGGATTTTACAGTTCTCTTGTCAGGCAGGCGTGATGGTGATGGTGTAACAGTAGGGAACTGGTCACCGTGGTTCATCGTGTATGAATGGGTTTCTCATCACAAGCTGTGATGTGAGTCAGTACATGTGTCCACTGTCCAGCCTTGCTTGAAGTGATGGTGTGTACAGTATGTGTTAAGTGTGTTTACCTTTGGCCACAAGGGGGAACGATGAGCTTACTTGCATAAGAGTGCATGATTATGAGTACATGAGATTGTGTGAGCTCCTCACATTTGCATTCAAATTCACACTTGCTAGCAGAGTTCATTAAGAGTGGACATGGTAGTTAGAGGGATAAAGAAAATATGCCTCGAGGGAAAGTTTTTTTGTTATTTTTAAGGATTTTATCTTGTTTTCTATTGTTTATTATTCCTATTTTGTTTTAAATTCATTTGACCACTTCATCCTTTGTTTTTTAAATGTATTCAATTGTAAAGCACGTTGAAATGCACATTTTGTATGAAAGGTGCATCATCATTATTATTATTATTCAAACGCACTGGTGGTGCGACTTCTACCAAAAGTAGTTCTTCTGACTGAGGGATTTCAAGGTAACCGCAACAAAACTACACATGGCACTCCACTGTTCTTTTACAGCTTTAAAAAATACTTATGAAGTTGCATGATAACATTACTGCTCAAATAAAGCCTATTTCTGATTCATACACATAGTGCTTCATGCTGATCCACAGCCTATACTAAAGTTATTAGTGTGTTATTATTTGTGACTTGTGGGCACAGTCGTCAAATTACATAAAAAAGTACGACACACATAACGAGCCTTTTCTACAGCTGGAGGAGCGATGACTTACCCAACATGCTTTTGTTGGGCTCAGATAAACACATGTCCTTCTCAGCGCTGGGGAGGACAAACCCCACCACAAAGATCTCAACGCCGTCTGCCATGAGCGCCAACCCCAACACAAAATAGAGGGTCCACTGGAATTTTCCGTGACCACACTCTTGTAAAATGGTCTCGTACTGCTGGGCCAGCTCTTCCTGGTCCTTCCGTCGCTCCGCCTCAGAGGCCCCTATATCTCTCAGCTGCTGCCCACCGGCCTGGACCGATCCCGGGCCTCCGGCCAGGCTGCCCTTGCCTGACTCCGCCCTGGGGATCCCCTGGTACTCTCCCTCGTAGATCTCGTCGTCCTCATCGTGGCCCTCGGTGGAATCGCTGTGGCCGGCTTCGTCATCGTTGGCAGCCTGGCTGTCCCCGCGGTAGTACCCCCCATCCTGGCTGCCTTGGACCGGGAAGTCGTCATCGTCGTCTTCCTCGAAGCGGCTGTACGAGCGGCGGCTGTATTCGTCGGTCACCCGATCGACTCCGCGGCCCACTTTTTTGGAGGCTTGTCGCTTCACTTCTTTGGCAATATCTTTGGCACCTTTTATGAAGGCAGTCCGGTTTTGGTAGCCATCCTCCATTTTCGAAGTGGCTCAGAAGATTCACACCAGAGAGTGGAATAAGCAGCAGGAACTGTGTAGATCTTCGGGGGGGGAGCTCAGTTTGTGACGAAGAGTCCTCCTAACAATGGTGAAGGGCTGACTTGTCTTCACTTGACACCGCTCTTATGCCTGGGAGGGAAATACAAATTAGGACATGTCTGTCATATAGATCCTAAACCCATTTAAGTGTGTGTAGGCAGGAACCACAGAAAAGACCACTCACACTCAAAAACATACAAAGTGTACATTAGCACATTAGGAAATCCTAGTGCTCTGTTATGAAGCTTTTGTGGTCCACGAGAGCATGTGTTTATGGTTGGATGTTGGATCTTTCTATTCATATTTCATGGGATTACTTGTATACGCTAGGCTCTTGACTCCATTATTATCACATGATGGTAAACAAGCTTATTTAAGATGGTTATGTTCTGATGCTAATGCTGATTCACATTTCCCTTTCAAACTCTGTTGTTTGACATATATCTTCTAATATAGGCTGATATCTGGTGATGTTTTTAATTCAATGGTTAATAGAAGAACTGTGTCTAGGATATGTGTCACATTGAATTTGTGACACACAGTGGACATTGCAACAACAACAACAGACATAAAAATGGTGGCATTATGTTCGTTTTTAGCCCATTTTATCAAAAACAGGTCTGACAGATAATAGTCTACACCGAGATGCTCATTTGGTACACAACTCTGTGTGCTGTTCATAGACCTCTAGAATGAATAGTATCTAGTATCTATTTGATTAACTAATGTATTAGAAAAATCTACATAGTTCAGCCTAGACTTCACACAAGGCAGAAACTGCCTGTGTCCAGTCCATACTTAATTCAATTAGAAATCTATCTGAAATACATTTTCCAGATGCAACCAATTTTTTCTTCATAAGGGGGGTCAGTGTGTTTACTGTGTATCATCAAAGAAGCCCTGCCAGCCAGGCCTCACAGACCCAGTCATCCAGGGCAATGGGGATGCAAACCTAATACTTCAGTATCTGATATGATGCACTGCAGGCCATTAAACGCCATTAAACTGAATTCATAGCGCAAAAGAAATGCTTGGGGTTTTCTGAAAGAGGGGCCAAACACAATTACAGCATATTAATCGATTTCAATTTTACATCAGTTTGTTAATTCATTTTGATTTAAAAATTGCAAATCATGGCTGATGCTGCAAAGCAGTCCTGCAAAACAAGTGGCCTAGAATCACGTGAAATACACAGTGCAACAGGTAGAGCTACACTGCTATAGCCTACTAATGTTGTATTAAAAGAAAGGCATACCCTCAATTGAGCGCCCTATGTGTTAGTAGTCGGTCTGAAAACGTATATTAGGCTACGTGTTTTTTTTATGCTACTATACAGTTTAGGCCAGAAGCAAGGCACGTGTCATTCCAATGCACAGGCCGCGGGAAGGCATTTTTGGCAACCACAATTTTTTTTTCTCATGCGTTATAGCCTATACTATAACCAAATAAAAGTATAGGTGCGAGGCCAAGGCAGCCATAACCACCATCCTCCGTGGAAGCCCAGTGACGCGCATGGTTTTAATTGGCTATGGTGACACCTGAACAAGACGAGCAGCCACGAAGATTATTAATGGATAGGCCTAATAAACTAACGTAGTGTGTGTAAGGTTTGCAAAGAACATTCAGGCTAATTTTCTCATTTCATCTGGCCGATTGGTTATGGGAGCTACAGTAGCCTATAATCATGCATTGGTAATGGTCGATGATAAAATGATAAAAATATCTGAAATCTTATCATTAGCATAGCCTGTCCACGGTATACTCTATCCTAGAGCTAATTCGTAGAAATAAAGACAACCAACAGAATCAATGTCACGATTTTAGCCTACTGGATTAGGCCCACTTCGTTTGGTCCTAATTGCCACATTAAGCATCTTTGGAAAACGCGCCTAATATAGTAAAATTGTGGAGACTTTAACATGGACCAGTATATTTTAAATTAAATACTCTCACCTTTCGACGGTCCCTGTGTCGTCTTGTAGGCGATGTCCCAATGAGGTGCAGTGTGCGTGCGATGCTGTTGCTGTGTGGACCGATAGATGCTCTGCAAATTGTGGGTAGGATCAAGGATTCCACGCCACCCAAGTGATTTGCAGTGATGCGAGCATCAAGGAAGCCTACGCGAAGGGGTCCCCTCCCCCATACATGATAAATAGGCTACACTATATCGTATAGTATTAGGCTATATGAAGAATATCCATTTATGGAACCTACTTACCAGATTCTCTGGTGTGTAGGTTTTTTTATACAGTTCTAAGGTTTCATCAGTGCGTATTAAAAATGTATTAAAATTACAGTATAGAATACATACAAATCTATTCTCCCAACTCTCCCCTAGGGTATTTTCTATTAAATTCTGTATATTTAACTGGTTCATTGGGGACGATAGCATACATGTTCATTTCAGAATTTTTTATTTCAATGAGGCTAAATAAAACACTCACACCTTACTCTTGTTGCTATGCCAACCATTTACATTCTTAATCACATATGGTACATTACCCCATCTGACTGTAGACCTAAACGTGAGCTTCTCTGATGGAGACTTCATTTGGATTCTATACATCTTTTTTTCCTCACAGCCTTTTCTGTTGATAATGTGTGCACATATACTGTATCAAACATTGTTGTAAAAACAAAATGGTGTAAAAACAACATCAACCACCCCATAAAGACAATAAACATTTTCCCAAATTGCTTGCTTTGTTATCAGCCCACAGCCACATCAAGGCAACTAACACAAAATAAAACCCTGAATGTGTGGGCACATGACAAACAATAAACCTACAGAAAGCACTCACCAACCCCATACTCTCAGGGCCCAGGCACATTTACAATAGTGAAACAATACACCGTATTATAACAGATTATAACTCACTCTGAAAAATCAGACTTGTCATATGGTCAATATGACAAGTCAGATTTTTCAGAGTGAGTTTTAATGTATAACAGATATCTTGTTGCTTTTTGTATTTTGGCAAACATCACCCTTAATAGTTTGATTATAAAGTACAGGATTCAATCTTTGTATTAAAACCTTTATTCCATAAAAGGTCTGTTTCTGTACATTGAAAACAAAACAAAAAAACCAAAAACAACCAAGTGTTGGTTAAATTACTTTCACAATTATAACCTAGAATGGATCTAGCAATGTTTTGTTAAAAAAAAAGCATAAGGAGAGTCCTGCGCTGCCGTCTGTCTCCAGGGGGTTAGGGCGGCATCGGGCCTCTCATGGGCACCCTAGGCGGGGCACCCGGGGGCCTCGGAGGCATGGGAGGCCCTCTCTGGAAGCCAAAGTGAGGCGGGCGAGGAGGGCCACCTCCATAGCCAGGCGGAGGCATGGGAGGGGGGCCTCTCATGCCGTGATGCATGGGCGGCCCTAGTGAGCCAAAACAAGAGGGTGTTAAAGAAAGATATGCAGATGTTTTCATCTGGCATGGCAGCAAATGTTACTGGCTGTTACAGAAACCAATAAACAGAGCACTTACCCATGGGAGGACCATAGGGTCCCCTGGGTGGCATGCCCATGTGTGGGTGGTGGGGCATGCCAGGATGTGGCGCCCGGTGCTGGTTTGATCCAGGTGGACCAGGAGGGGGTACCATCCCCGGGGGAGCGTGAGGTGGCATGGGCATCTGTGGCATACCTACGGGGCAAAGTTTAATACAGGTTTCCCACTCCAAGTCAAATGTCAAACTGCCTCAACCAAAATGTAATGCCACATCCAGTAACATTTTCATAAATGCAATCAAAAATGTAAAAACATGTTATAAACCAAATTATTAATAAATTAAATATTATTCTTTTCATGTCTGGAATAGACTTAGAAATTCCATGATATTCCAGAAAATTCCATGACCAATTGGAATCCTGTTAATCAGGGTTCAATTAAAAGACAAAGCTTGAGCGAGTTCCCAATGTCTGTTATATTTCGACGCAATAAGGCTAATTAACATCAAGCACAACATGGAGATGTCAAGTGCAGCAACACACGTTCTGGAGAAACTCATTTGTACCAGCTTGCTGGCTGAACCTGCCAAGTTCTCAGCACATACTCTCAAATCAAGAATATCTGAGTTGAGTAGTTGTGTTGCCTAGTGACAAATGCCTACTGCCGTGGACTGCAACAGCACGTAAAAGCACAATTCTATGTTGTGGTGGGTGTGTTAAAGCTGCGTTAAGTAGGATTTGAGGTTTGCAACAAGATTTGACTCATTGATAGCTGATGGATGTCTATGGCGTTTATAACAAATTACACTAAATGTACATCTCTAAAATTATACACATGTACATTTGTATTTATTACAACTTTTATTTCAGAATAACAATTACACCATTGTGTTTGATGTATTGAAAAAAACATGGGACAAGGAAAGTGTAGTTAGGTGTACAGTATGCTGATTGGTTGCCTTGCCTAGTGACAAATGCTCTGTCTTAGCCATATCCAGCCCTGCTGTATTAGCGCGGTGGTCAAGTAGCTGCAATATTGGGCAGGCTAGCCGTTCATTTCTGGTTTCAGATTGGATTTTTAGATTGCAGATTACTGCAATTGTAATCCTAATTATCAGACAAGACCGCAATTGGTCACAACCTGTTACCATGACAATAATGTATTTACATACATACATACATACATACATACACACAATACTGTAGAAACACACACGTCATTACCTGGGTGCATGCCAGTTGGGGGGAAGGGGGGTGGTCCAGGTGGAGGGTGTCCTGAGCCCCCACCCTGAGGACCCTGGGCTCCGGCGTTGGGCGGCATGGACATGCCCGGGGGCATTCCTGGGGGCATTGAACCTGGGGGCGGCACAGGGGGGAACGCACCAGGAGGAGGCATGCCTGAAACAGACAAGAAGTTCAGTTCAGATGTAGCTGCTGCTGGGACTCTGGCACAACTCTGTATGAGCCAGTGTGGTCCTGTTGAATAGGACACCAGTGTAGTTAGGCTTGCTGTGAGGATTAAAAAGGTGGTGTGCCAGTTTGCATTCATATCTATGTCAAAAATAATAACAATTCAAGTTCAAACTCTATTCCAAAGGCAGGATCGCCTGCAGAATGTTGCCATGTATGCACCAGTTCACATAAAAAAGGACAATGCCCCAGTGGCGACGACGTTTGGTGGCGTGTCAAGGGACACACTTCCAGTGGAGGGAGACTCAATGCATGTTAATGGATTAAGTAACCGAACCATACTTTAAACCTTGGCTTCGACAAGCATCATACGCCGCCAGCCTGCTTTGGCCTTTAGGCTGTTTCTTGTCTAATCTCTTTTCTATTGTGCCTTGTCCTAGACTAACAATGTAGTCTAGGAGGAATTCTTTGAAAATGGTCCTTTATTCTTTTGACTAGGTCACTGTCTGGGAGGCTGGCTGCACATGTGACTGTTAACTCAATGGCTTTGTAACCCATGCTAATCCTTAGTGTTACCTGGCATGGACATCCCTGCCCCCAGGGTGGTGAGGACCGGCGTGGGTGCGCTGGGAGGGGGCGGTGCGTCTGCAAACAGCTGGTGAGGCCGGTCGGCCTGCGACAGCGGGTTCTGGGCAGCCAGGAGCCGCTCAGCCGCGGAGCCGTGGCGCTCTCCCTTGGAGTCCTTCTTGAAGGCGTAGGACACGGTGATGGGCCTGTTGCACAGGTACTGGCCATTCATGGCCTCGATGGCCGCGTCCGACGCGTCGAAACTGGCAAAGTTGATGAAGGCGTAGCCCTTGGAGTTCCCCGTGTCGGGGTCGCGCATGATTTTGGGGGTCTGGAGGATAACGCCGAAGGCACTGAACGTGTCGTAGAGCAGCTTCTCGTCGATCTCCGGGTCCAGGTTGCCGATGAAAATGTTGGCGCCCACATCGAGGTTCTTGTTGTGGGCTGAGGCCTTGTTGACCCGGATAGGCTTGCCATACAGCTTGATCATATTCATGATTTTAATGGCATAGTCAGCATCCTCTTCACTGAGGAACTCCACAAATCCATAGCCTGAAGAGACATCAAATATGACATAACACTGAAAAATGCACCTTTTAGCTGCTATCCTTTTTTTAATGTTTTATTTCACCCATAAGCAAGATTGAGCAAAAAAAACTAAACCGATCAATTTAGTTTGCACTGGTTTGATGTAGGGCTGAACGATTAATTGCATTTGCGATATTATCGCGATATGATCAAACGAGATTTTCTCACCGCAAAGGCTTCGATTACACTTTGGTCACATGACACGTGACAGTTACGCTAACTTGACCTGTTGTACAATGCTGCTACAACTGACGTGGTTAAGCCGTGCCTATCAGATAGCCACCCTATCAGAGTCTTACGGTGCATTTCATTAATGAAGACTTCGACATAAAAGCTTGCTGCCTTTAAACTACCCAGACGACCACACAGGAAAATATTGCATCCAGGCTTGAGAGTGGGGCTTGCTTGCTTAATAAATCTGATATTGTGTTGGTCATACTATACAATGTATGGCTTGTCTTTGTTGAATAATACATAATATACAGATGGTTAAAAAATAATCGCGTATTAAATCGCAATATTGCAATTAGATTATTCTCCAAAATCGTTCAGCCCTAGTTTGATGTGCTCTATAGACCATGACTATTAGGATAATGTCTTATGCGGGACAATTGATCCTTCATGTTTGTAATTCCAACATCATTCAAATTTAACTGTCGAAGGGCAAGGAGTTTAAATCATGCTCAATGGGTACAATGTCGACATACCACAAACAATAAAAGAATCCAAATGTTTACTTAAAGCAAATACCAACCCAAAAAGCCTGGCCTACCTGTAAGCATCCTTGAGTAAGTTGCCCTGCTCAACCACGACCAACCCTTACCAGCTCCTTACTACGTGTACTCACTTTGCGGACCTTTGGACAAACGTGACTGAAAATTACTCACCCTGATGCTGTCCAGTAACTCTGTCTTTAGGCATGTGTGTGTTGACCACAGGCCCAGCCTGAAGGAAAAGCTCCCATAGTAATGGCTCTGATACTTTTTCATCCAAGCCACCCACATACACAGTTGCATCTGAAGTGGATCAAAATCAAGAAAAACTGTTGGTTTAATAGAGGGGGCTAGTTGTACACACTCTAAAGCATAACCATTAGGGTACAACTTGCCCTAAAAGTATAATTTACCGTTATTTTTAAACTACAGTAGTAGTAACATATTTGCATAATATCTATAAATAGTATTATATTGGCTGCTTCAGTTCTTATTCTTAAATTAATTCATAGTTTATTCACTTCAGTGTAGTCCTGCAGTACTGCATTTCTGTTGACATAGTTCAGACTGGAATAACATGCGTTTACTTAGTAAAAAATATAACACAATTCCATCTAACAAGACTTTTCAGTAAAAACCGCTGACCTAATATATCCAGAATGGGTAGTGTGACGCTAGTCGTGGATACGCTACGAGCTGCATCATAGCTAAAGTGTTAAGTAGTCTTGAAGTGGTTACAAATCTTATGGCTTATGAAAACCAATTGTACGTACGCTAGCTTTGTACGGGCTCTATGTATGTAGCTTGCTAAGCTAACGTTAGCTAGAACTTGGGAACTGAATGCGA
This sequence comes from Aphredoderus sayanus, assembly GCA_027564795.1. Classification (NCBI taxonomy): domain Eukaryota; kingdom Metazoa; phylum Chordata; class Actinopteri; order Percopsiformes; family Aphredoderidae; genus Aphredoderus; species Aphredoderus sayanus. The sequence continues at coordinate 690,915 of JAODUG010000003.1, read as the reverse complement.
TACAAATACACACCAATATATACCCCAAATCGAATGAGTAACACACAAGTGTGTTTAAATCTGCTATACTAGAACGGCTAACTTTAATAGACACAAAAACAGTCACACAAAAACAGGAAAGCCCCATGTGTTACCGGTATACCTTACAGTACTGTACGCATCTGAGCTCACCAGTTTACTCAAGCTTACAGTAGCAGTAGTGAAATTCGATGAAGACAATTAATGAGCACTACAGCTTGGTAAAATCGCATACAACGTTGCTTTTCATTGAGGTAAAAGTTTTAAAAGGTGAACTCCAAATGTAACACGTACCTTGATTTCGTTCAGAAATTGGTCCCGCCGCCATGTTGAATTAACGCACGACAAGCGTCCGGTAGCCAGGCCCCGCCTCTTTCCAGTTTGTGTGACGGATGCGGAAGTTACTGTGTTGATGTTCATACAGTACGTGTTTACTTTTGTATAAAAAAAACGCTGGGCATTCTGTAAATGTTGAGATTAAATACGTATGGCATAATATTAAATACTTATTACACAAATAAATATTTAATGTTAAGCAACAAGCTGATTATAGGGCACACATGGTAATAAAAGTAGCCAGTTCATGAACACTTAAATTGAAAAAGTATAAAACGCCATCATCACATGGACACTTCCACTGCCTGCTTTATTATGAAAGTATACATTTTGAATACAAATAGAATAGGCTACTTAAAAACGCTGGTAATAGAAAATACACAAATTACACAATAATGTTGTTTGTAACATTGTAGCCTAATGAACTTAAAAAAAATTATAAAACAGAACAATAATAGAAAACTTTAAAAACGAGTTGAATATGTCATGCATCAAACTCAAATGAGTAAACAATCTTTGTATGGGATGAACAGTATATTATATAATAATATCAGATAACTTAGAGTCTTAACTAATCATGGCCAGAAAAAATTATCATGGACAGCATTAAGTGTTTATAACAACATTGCTCTTAGATCATATAAAAACATAACTATATAAAAACCAATGCAAACAACCAATACCAAATCTAGGTTGTGTTTATGAATATCTTGAATAATCAACATTTTTCAAATGTCACTGTTTTCCATTTAATTGCTAAAATGTAAAACATTGCTAACAAGTATGAAAACAAATCCCCTTCACTGGGCTGGATCCTGACCGCTTAACAATAGTGTCAAATTGCTATACTGTATACATGAAGCAATTCTTACATATTCATATTTCATTGGCATAAAGTCTTAATGTTTGACATACATTTTTCAGATGAATATCATTAATTGAATATACAGGTTATGTTAAAGCCTCCACTTTTTATATTTTTGTAATTTAGCATATTTTTCCAAATGTATTTAATGACTAAACATGTTATTTTACAATGGAGTAACTATGTTTGAGGGGAGATATTCCTAAAACATAGTTACTTCACATTTTTCTTTTCAAGAGTTGCATGTACTTCACAAGCTCAAATCAAACATCAGTTCTGAAAGTGTAACAAGTACTGTCAAAAGTAATCAAAAGTAATACGAGGTATACAAAACATTACTATTTGGAAATAAACACAATATATGAAGGTCCTGTAACAAATGTTTGTAAATTTGATTTAAGCAAATATGTAATCAAAAACGTATTTCAATGTAAAAATCCAACACTGTTTCCAAAAAAGAATGAAATTAGGCAGTCTACAAAGGTCATATGTCTCACAAAGCAACACAAATACAAGCACCATTTGCACAGTCAGAGTGGGCTACTTATCTAGTCAATCAATAGCTAATTAGCTATTATTTTATTATCTTCTACAAATGTAGAATTGCTAATGGATACAGTTACTTGCTTCATTTTAGCACTGCTCAACTTAATACTATTATAGTGGTATATATTTAAATTACTGTATTGCCTCTTTGTGTTTGTACATTAGCACAGAGAAGAACATAATTTACATTCTTGTAAAGAGTACATCAATTTGCTAGACTAACACTGGTTTACGGTCCTATTGTAAACTTCCAATACATTCTTAAAGTACAATGGCCATCAAAAAATACTTATTACATTACTCAGTCATACCATTTTGGAGGTACTGCATGACATTAATGCCTTTTGTTCTGGGATATCTTGATGTGTTGTCTAATTAAGGTTCTGTGTTTATGGACATTTAAAAATATTATAATAGTGTTCATACATTAATACATTTTGAACATATTTATGATTATGTTATAACTTAAATATGCTCTGGTGCTCTCTAAATGGAATGAAAACACCAACAAAGTGGTGCAGACCGCACGCCACAACATCATCCCAGCCTTGGCAATGTGTGTCCAATTTGGAGAGAAGAGCATACTAGGGAGCACCCTATGGCATTAAAGGGAGAAGTGTTTTTGCTTTGATCAAGTTCATATATCAACAATCCTTCTCCAGCATTGCTGACTCCACCTTTAAGTGGGATTTTATATGCAAGTACTGTAAATATACTACTAATACACTAAATACTAATACTTTTTGGCAGAATGCTTCAGTTATTGATATCTCTGAGATTTGTTTTGTTGACGATTGATACTAGTAAACATGTATATGCCCAGTACATTCACTCATCAAAGGCAGGCTTTGTCTCTCTAGGGCTCTGATGTGGAAATTGATTTAAATATTGTGAGCTTAGAAGCATGAAATTGCATAAACTGTGCAAACCCCAGTTTGCTGGTCTGTCTAGCACAGGCACATACAACAAAGCACTGCTGTTCTATAATAACTAGGCACAACGAGGCAATGGCTATCGCTTGTTATGGATATATGTGCAGAAAACAAGGCTCAAATATATGGTTCTCAGATCATGATAAAAAAACACTTAAAATACAATAAAAACGTGAAAAACTGACAAAAATTCCCTATTACTTCTTGGTTGCGTTCAATACTGGTACCAGGAGTCCTACAGAGTTTAAAAAGGTGTTTTTCCACAAAGAGCAGATGATTTAGTGAGACGGGAGTGTGGCTGCGTTGGCTGCATTAAGTTGGCCCACAGCTAGCATCAGGATGTCTTTCTTCTCCTTGTGGAAACGCAGTTCTCTTCCAGCAAGCCGGGCCTCCTCCAGTTCCCGCTCGGTTGAGGCCAGCTCCCGGGCAATGGTCCCCGCGACTCCCTGTTCTCGGTTCACCCAATCAGCTGCCATCTGGGTACGCATATCATCATCCAGTGCCCGGTGGGAATAATGAGCCAACACCTCCTGAGAGACATGAGTGGTGAGAAGATAATATGTACCGCATTGCAGTGAACTGATGAAGTGTTGCTCCATATACTGTTGGTCTAATCCTCTCAACTGAAGTTAATGTGTTTGTTTATACTTTTGTGGAATGGATAAAAATGTACCTGTCTGGAACATTGTCTCTCTCTCATGGCCTTGAGACTTCCATTCCAATGAAGAAGCTGAAACACGGTCATGAGTTCCTGAAAAGAGAAGCACGGCTAGAACAAAAGACCCTAGCCTCACATTTCTGCCCCAGTTCACCGTTTATATTCTCAAACACAAGAAGTGTTCAAAAGTATGGGTGGGGAGTGGGAGGGGGAGAGAAAAATACGTGCACTCAGCACTAAAGCATTAAATGAGTTCTAAACCATTAAAACATCGTTGCCTTGCTGGAGCCAAAAATGCATATTCTTGGAGGGGTGTACCTTTACCAGTTCAGAACCACCAGCCAGCATGATACTGAGAGCCCACACCGTACATACCTGAAACTCGAGCATGGATTTTCCTTTGTTGGACTCGAGCATGAAGCGGAATGCGCCAATCCCTGTGCTTGGGTTGTCTGCTTCCTCTCGATTGCCCTGTGAATGACATTCCATCAACGTCTACATTTGAATCGTGTTCATGCAGGGAAGGGTTGCAGAACAGTCAGCACATAGAAAAGAGTCAGGTACTTTTTATGGGCAGTGTTAAGGGCTGCGACTTACATTGAAAGAGGCTAGAGCTTCACACACACTTTTCTCAATGAAATCATCTGTGATGCGTCGAGAGGGATGCTCATTGAAAACAGAGTTCATTAGCGCGATCTTGGCAGCACTGCGTCTTGCCTCTGCCTTCGTTGGACAGAACTATCAACAGTGAGGAAGTAACATTATTCACAAGTTTATTTTAATAGTTTCAATTAAACATGAATAGCCAGAATGGCATTGCTATTATTAACTATTAACCCTCGTAATGTCCTCTGGGTCAAAATTACCCAAATCACTAACACTTTGTGGCAGATAGAGGGCGCTAAACCTAATTCTACAGCTTACACACACATATGATGTGC
>JAODUG010000003.1:667586-686519 GCA_027564795.1 Aphredoderus sayanus | reverse complement strand
GGTGACTCAGAGAGAAAGAGAGAGAGAGAGAGAGAGAGAGAGAGACAGAGAGAGAGAGAGAAAGTGTGTGTGTGTGTGTGTGTGTGTGTGTGTGTGGGGGGGGGGGGGGTATAATATCTCATGTAACTTGCTGACATCCCGAACAGAGCTAACAAAAACATATGCGGAGCAATTTGCTGCTGAATACAACAGTTTAATTGGAAGGCAGTGTTATAAAGGGAAGGTCAGATTGCATCACACCCTGCCAAAAAGGCACAATAGACATGCCACATACATAAACATCTACAGTAATGTCTACATTTATGGACCCCAGGTAATAATGATTTTCCAAATACATATCACTTATCACTCAATAGCCATATATTCAGTAATCAGAATTGTTTGTTGTATATATGTTATGTGACATATAATGATGTTATATCTCCATATTTTGTACTAGTGGGTGTTTTGTAATTGATTATTAATATTATTATAATGTATAGTCTTCATTATTTTTACTTTCAGCAGACAGAAATACAGGCACTATAATCGCAGAAATCCCTCCAGGCGTAGCTTTGTCCATGGCAGAGAGCAATGTCTGTTACCATAGTAACGCTCTTCTTGAAACATAAAGCACAGCACTTCCTATGTGCCAGTATATTTCCTGTCAGTGTACTATCCAGTACACAGACAATTGTATGTAAAAAATAAAACAATATACAAACAATCTATATTTTATGAAAATATTTACCTCTAATATTGTATCCTATGCAGAGCATCTTTGTTTATATTCTGGAATAAGGTGAACTTGTCCCGCCGGCTAACATTTTATTACTGACTCCCATCCCTAAGATAGATGCAGGGCAACCGTGCCTAAACACGGTGTGTGGTCTCTCTCTTTCCAGATGAATCGGCCCATCCAGGTGAAGCCAGCTGATAGCGAGGGCAGGGGAGGTAAGAGGCACCTGTCCCCAGAACAGCAACACCTGTTCAAACAACCCCTCAGCAGTGTTTAAATATGACCTTTACATACACTGCCTGAAATGTCCATCTTAGCAAGTCATTTAGTCTGATATTGACTTTGAAAGAGGGGAAGGGAGGGGATAGGTGATTATCATTAACACAACTCTACAGTTGCTACAGTAGGCAGTGGGAAATGCATTGGTCAAATCTTATAAGCACATTTGTGGGTTTTCCACCAGTGCACAAAAATGTCTGACTGGACACTGGAACTGTGGGTTCACCTGTTTCAATATGATTGAAAGTAAATACGTTATTTTGTGTCAAGACAATGTCAAAACAGTTTGTGTAGTGGTTTAGATTGGACACATTACTGTAATGTCAATCAATCAATCAATCTTTATTTATATAGCACTCTTCATACAAATTCATGTAATGCAAAGTGCTACACACTAAGAAGTCAATAAAAACAATTTAAAAAGTAATACCACCACGATGTGTTACACTGATCATCCCAACCCTCCAATCACAATCATGTACCAGGGAAAACAGAAAACCAAGCCGATGTCATATATTGTCAGGAGCCTTTTAATATGCTTGTTTTACAGTGTAAGTACACTTCTTTCCTCAACTGTATACCCTCAACACCCTTACGCAAGCTTGGTATAGGCAGGTGTTAGGCAGCTATCTGTCACAACGATAATTAGTTATCACAAGATGGATTCAGTAATTTGCTTATGGCACAAATTGCATGTTCCCTGCTGTAAATACTTTGTGCCTTTTGTGTGTGTTACAATGAAACAGCAGTAGGTTTTAGTTTAGACTACTGTTAAGTACAGGGACAGACGGGGCTCCACCACTGACAAAACAGAGGGTGAAAAACATTTGGGTCACAGCCAGATCATGTTTACAGAGTCCTACTATCCACGTTACTGCACTCTAGTGTCCGTCTGAGGTATAGCAAGGCCAAAGAAGAATAATTCCATTGAATGTATGGGGCCTGTTAGGTTGATGAGAAAGTATCTCTCACTCGTACATTACTGCACTGACTGTGTGTGTCCGGTCACTCAGCAGCTTTTCCCTTATCCCTTTTTTGGCACTTTGTCTCTCCGTCCACCACCCATTTGGTTTCTTTCTTGTCTTTACCCACACCTCCAATACAACAACTCTTCGCTACAACTCTCCACTCTTTTCTCCCCTCTTCCATCTTGCCCACTCTCCTCTCCTTCTCCTCAGAAGACAGGAAGCTATTTGTTGGCATGCTGGGGAAGCAGCAGGCGGACACAGATGTCAGGAAGATGTTTGAGCCCTTCGGCAGCATAGAAGAGTGCACTGTGCTCCGCGGGCCTGACGGTACCAGCAAAGGTAACGGCTGGCCCGCCTTTAGTCAGTCAACACAGCGACTGACTAGGTCATAATATGTACATCCATAGCATACCCTTGTTAGCATTCGACCACTCCCCCATGTATGGCTGCATGCTGTTAAGTCAGACACCAGTGGCCATTACCGCGTGGCTCATACGCCAATAATACATGTATTCATGATCCCAGCACTGGGCGGAGCTTCTGCTCTTTCCTGGGCCAATCAAAAGCAAGCTCATTTTCTCTTTCAAACAGTCGAAGACAGATGCGATAGCTGCGTACCGTACACATTTTCAGGAATTGCAGCCTTCCTAATGATGGCAGCATAGCCACCTCCCCCTCCACCCAAATAAATCAGCAGCCAATCAGGAAACTGAATAGCTAAATATTCATTTTTCAGGTGTTAGAATAAGAAGCAATGGCAGACATTTTGGAATTGGGGAGAGTAAACAAAATATAAGAAGGATGCTATTACTGTATATGTTATAATATAAATACGTTTTTTTTTTTTAAATAAACAATAACCCTAACAAGCTCTCTAGCCATACACACACACTTGATCTTTCTAAAATGTTGGTCTTTTGCAGATGAATAACTCAATCAGAGGCATCTGTGTTGGTTCGCCTTTTTGACCGGTTTTTGTTTGCATTCGAGTCAGACCTTTGAATGGAAGCCAGCGGCATGCAGATATCGTTCCCCACCTAATGTTAATTGCCTGTGTCAGTAGCAGCAATAGTACTAATATAGGGCATGTAGCTCAATGTTCAGTGACAGATCAAACAAGGACGCTAGATCTGTCTGTGTTTGCTGTACGGGGGCCATGACTAATGGTGCAGTAGGCTTTATGGGTCACGGCTAATGATGCTTTGGGGGGTTTACGGGCGGAGATTGATGAAGCAATGAACGTCCCTCAGACCATGCTTAATGATGCCAACGTGACTGATGGGGCGTTCCATGTAAGATGGCTCTTAATGTGTTTTTAAAAGGTTGTGTTTTCTGCAAACTGTGTGTGTGTGTGGGGGCAGAAAGCACGTGTATGCTATTGTGTGTTTGCGTCAAGCCATATGTCACAGTGTACCTTTCCATGTAGGGTGCGCGTTTGTGAAATACCATAGCAACGCAGAGGCCCAGGCTGCCATCAGTGCTCTGCACGGGAGCCGCACACTGCCAGTAAGACACACACACACACACTGTTGAAATCCAGTCATTTCAACACTGTGACTCAGCTAACAGTCACCACTTCTCCTTTTGTCCTCCTCCTACATGTACACAAACACACACACACACACACAAAATATTAACCTAAATCAGAGGTCAAAATGATTTCAAAATGTGCTTCTCTATTTTTCTGTAGGTCGTTGTGCTGTGTAGATAACTAATTTGTCTCAAAAATATATATTTAAAAAGCCAATCCCAGTAATTAAAAAGGGTATATGACAAAAGTACATGTAGGCTACTGTTTAAATATGTTCTTAATTTAAGATACAATCTCAAACATGATTGTCAAAGTCATCACTGCTGTTTATCTCTAATTGGGCTGAATGATTTTGTATCTTAGTATCTGCCATTGTGTCAGTTTGTGTTACGTGTGCGCTGTAGAGACCTCGGTCTGCCAGAGAGGCTAGGCTAAGGCATGCTAACGTGTTGCTAACGTGTTGCTAACGTGTTGCTAACGTGTTGCTGGTGTTCCCAGGGCGCCTCGTCCAGCCTGGTGGTGAAGTTCGCCGACTCTGAGAAGGAGAGGGGGATCAGGCGGATGCAGCAGGTGGCCTCACAGCTGGGGGTCATCAGTCCCATGACACTCCACCTCGGGGCCTACAACGCCTACACACAGGCCGTGAGCACGCGCACGCACACACGCACACATGCACGCACGCACACACATGCACGCACACACACACACACACAGACGCACTTATATATGTATACCTTTTATATTTCAAAACATACACAAACGTATGCCAAGTCTAAAACATAAAACAAGTTCCCCGGAAACATGTGTACACACATAATGTCATATTAAATGTACATGAACCGCTAAATAAATTCCTTGTGACACTCTGTGACCTTTCCCTCCTCTGACCTCTGCCCCTTCGCCCCCTCCACCAGTTGGTGCAGCAGCAGGCTCTGGTTGCCCAGTCGGCCTACCTGTCTCCCGTTGCCACGGTAGCAGCCGTTCAGATGCAGCAGCTGGCGGCGCTCAACCCCAACAGCATCATCGCCACGCCGATTGCATCCATCACCCCCTCCTCAGGTAATGAGAGGCGGAGATGTCTGCCACAGCCGGCACTGATTAGATTTACAGTATGAAGTATGGGTATAAATACACGCACAGAATGGAAGAGGAGGAACTAAAACAAACGCACATGCCGTTGTCTGTGAGCCAAATTGACCAATGTGGTTAGGCAACATTTGGATTTGTCAGTCGTGATGTTACCAGCCTTGTTCATTGTACGTATTTACTCTCTCAACAGTTAACCGACTATATAATGGTAAGGATTAGCACCTTTTGTAACGCTAACACTGGTATCATGTCTTTCTTATCTTGTACCTGTGTAGTTTGCATTCGTCTGTTTGCCTCTGGTGTTACTGCCTGCCACCAAGCCTGGCATCTCTCCCCTTCACAATTAATTCATGATCTCAGCATTGGGCGGAGCTTCTGCTCATTGGATGACCTCCCCCTCCAAACCAGCTTATGATCAGTAGCCAATTAGAAAATGTCTGGCCATGTATGCAAATGTGATGCCAGATTTGTCGATGCCAGAGTTTTTGGCAGGCAGCGAGTCCAGGGAAAGAGTGTACAAATACCAACAAGGCCGGTACTCGGGCTACTCTCTGTCTTTGCATTTGATTAGTAATTTTGCTCGCTATTCGCTATTTGTGTGTTTTCAGTACCTCTGTCAATAAGGTGACACACACCAAATCTCAGTCTTCCTCAAATTCTTTTTGCTACTTTACCACTTTTCAGGGCACAGTACCCCCTTACCGGACTAGAAAAGTTTTGTAATACTTACAAGAACATGCATTTATAAAGATTTGATAACGTATGAAAATCAGTTTACTGAAATACGGCAAAAGTTCACAGCAAAACGTAAGAATATATGTAACGGGAGATGATTTCATGGCTCCAGGAACAGCCAGATAGATTTTCTATAGACATAATTAAAATTAGATATCGTGACTTTTCATTGTTGTTATCAAATTTTATAATTATACTCCATTTTTCTGGTGTAGCACCCTGTAGTACCTTCAAGTACCCCTAGGGGAGAAACACTGCTGTATATTACATCAGGCATATGTGAACATTTCTGCAGGTACCAGCACCCCTCCCTCTTTAGCGGCCACACCAGTGCCTGCTCTCCCTCCGCCGTTAGCAGTGAACAGCTATCCGTCAGTGCCAGCTCCACCCAGTGGACAGTCAGCCACTGAGACACTGTACACCAATGGGGTACATACTTATCAAGGTAAAGCCCTGGAATACCATAATACTAACAACGTCATTAGAAATGTCCCTTTCCACAAAGGTGTCAGTAGGGGAAACATTATGGTCTAGGGCCATGTCATTTAGGTATGCCAGTGCACCCGCATTGGTCATTTATTGGTTCCCTCACTGTTTTGTCTCTATTGGTGCACAACAAAATGGAACAGACCTTTAATAAACATTTTTGGCTATACCTGTGTATACCCTACTGTAACACATGTGAAAGCGTCCATTTCTGACACTTTGTCCTTAATACCGAGTAAAAAGGAGTGGCTGATTAATGGTACTCTCCTCCTCCCCATATTTCTGCCCTCAGGAGCACTCAGGTGCATTGGTGTTTTGGTTTCAAACTCCTTCACTCCCGCAGTTGTTTACTGTAATTAAATAGATATTGGGGTTCTGGTGGTGCTGGTATCACTCAATGAAGGAGTTGATCTTTAAAGGTTTCAACTTGTTTTTGAAAACACATTGAATTGGGCTCGAGATTTCATTAAGAGACATATTATAGTACTAATATGCTCTTTTATTTTCAAGAAGCACCTGGCATTCATTCAATCCACTATCAGTTAGGGAAGTTGATGACATCCTTTTGAGATTAAGGCGCAAACATCACGGTTTATGTTCATTTTTGAGCCACTGCTAGCCATATTTGTGCGGGAAAATAATAATTTACAATCCTACGTACTGTAGAGTAGCAGTCTCAGTTACATGCCCTTACTTTTTGTCCAGGGCAACCATGGGACGTGAAGTCTGTCTATTCTGTGGAATAGCAAATGTGTACAGTAAATAATGAAATGAAAGGTTGAATAAATTGCTATTTGAAGCGAGATAGTATGTCCTAGATAGAAGGGTTGTTGTTGGTGCTGATGTATTTTCCTCTGTTGATGTCACAGCTCAGAGTCCTGTGTTAGACCCCCTGCAGCAAGCATACACAGGCATGCAGCATTACACAGGTGAGATGTGTGATGTTGGCTATATTTTATATTTATACCTATGTATTTTTTATTGTATTATGTATCATTATGTTGCTCTTTTTTTCTGATGGAACATTCTCCATAATCCATAATGTAGTACATTTTTTTTTAAATGCATCATTGCTAGAATTATTTATGTATTTCTAAATAATATTTATTGCTTTGTTAGCCTGGTTTTGGAGACCCAATGAATCACAGGCAGAAAATAGTGTTTGTTCATGTTTGAAATTCATGGGGACCGGAGCCGGGCTAGTGGATTATAATATTTTGGTTTAAATTAATAATTATGGTCCTGAGTGTGTCAAACATACTGTAAAGATATGTCTGCGTCTTTGTGTGCAGAAACAAATATATTAGTGTTTACTGATGGTTTAAATGCTTTGCTGGCTAATGTGAGATTCTCATGTGTTTGCTGGTTGCTCCATCAGCCACCTATCCAGCAGCCTACAGCCTGGTGGGCCAGCCGTTCCCCCACCAACCCACACTAGTGGCCCAGCAGCCCCAGCAGCCTCAGCAGCTACAGCAAAGAGAAGGTGCTTTGGAAGGGCTCTCATATAAAACCGTATTTAGCATTCGCTTGTCATTTAAATGTGTATCTTGCAACAAAGTTAGCAAGAATTATACATAAACATATGTATAATGCAAAAGTACGTATAAGTATACACGTACTTGTGCATAGAGATACTAGATCTTACACACTACCACGTTAATTCAAATATACAGTGGGAGGAGGTCTCAGGGAAAACCCAGGACAAGGTGGAGAGATTATATCTCCACACTGGCCTGGGAACGCCTCGGGATCCCCCAGTCAGAGCTGGCTAATGTGGCCAGGGAAAGGGAAGTTTAGGGTTCCTTGCTGGAGCTGCTGCCCCCGCGACCCGACCTCGGATAACCGGTTGAAGGTGGATGGATGGATACAGTTGGCTCAAAAAGTCAATTCTGTCAGCTCTCATTGAAACTTAATCTCAAAATATTTTGTTTAATGTCCTCAAAATTGTAATATTGTACAATGTTAAAATGTAACTTTACAACCTTACAGCGGAAATTAACATGTTTACAGACTGGTACAAGAAACGATTTTGGTCTCTACAGCGAGTTGACAGATACAATTGTACGGGGGGGTTTATATAACTCATCTGTTGAAAATATATGAAGACATTTAATCCATTACCGTATTACGGATAGCCGGGAGTTCTAGTGGGAGTCAAGCACAAGGCCAGAGCCAGCACACTTGAGCTTCAGGTCTGTTCTTCAGAAAACCTATGGGTGATGTCACGGAGGGTTTTGTCCATATATTTATAGTCTATGGTTCATACATGTATGTATGTTCCCCTCATTGTCCCTGCAGGTCCTGAGGGATGCAACATCTTCATCTACCACCTGCCTCAGGAGTTCACTGACTCTGAGATGCTGCAGATGTTCTTGCCCTTTGGAAACGTTATCTCTGCAAAGGTCTTCGTCGATCGCGCCACCAACCAGAGCAAATGTTTCGGTGAGTCCCAGTGACGGACACAAGAAATCCAAAGTTATCCAAAGTGTGCATTGCAGAATATATTTATCTTGGATATATTTTTAAGCAATTAAAAGAAGATGTGTGTGCATGAGCATGGGGAATGTGAGCTATAACCCACTTGGGGTAGTGACTTAGGGTGTCATGTGTTTTTTTATCATCTATAGGTTTCCCCAGAGGCAATTCAAAATGTTTCGTCTACAATATACTTTTACTGTAGATTATTCATTTACGCCAATACTTTATTTAGCTAATCTCTCCTAACTCTATTAGCTGTTCTGCTCCTAAATGTAGCATAACCTATCTGAAACTGGCAGAGGGAAGTATGTTTCAAAATGTACTGTTCAGCCCCGGCCATAAAATTATGTTGTATGCATACTGAACACGTGTGTTGAGAACATTATACAATTCTATATAAAATACATAACACACATTCATTAATTTAATGTTCGTAGCGTAGTTACTGTAATCTTGAAATGAGACATTGTTGTTTCAGCGCCTATAATAGCATGAAGATAAGCCGGACCACAATATCCCCAGGCTTTACTTGTGGAAAGGTGCTTATCTTACTACATGTTGCTTCACTCTTTGAGCTGTTGTTCCCCTCCACAGGTTTTGTGAGCTTTGACAACCCGTCCAGTGCCCAGACAGCAATCCAGGCCATGAACGGGTTCCAGATTGGCATGAAGAGGTTGAAGGTGCAACTGAAAAGGCCCAAAGATGCCAACAGACCTTACTAAACCAGGTGAGTACAATGAGAAGTGGCGAGGGGGAAGGTGCGGAAGACAAGATGGTGGGGGGGGGGGACCTTGATTGACAAGCAGTAGTGTGTGGTAAAGGTATCGTAACAGGGCTGATGAACCAATATCTTGTCTTGCAGCTGGAACTAAACTTGTCAATAACCAGATTAAGTTGAGTGATGTAATGGTTCATTAAAACCGGACAGCATACATGTATCTTTACAACTGAGTATTTCAAGTATTGAAAGGCAGTGTATTAATTAATAGAGTAAACAAATTTAATGTTTACATTTACGAGTTCTGTTATAGGGTTGAAAACAATTACTGTTCATCATTAATTTTTTTATTTATTTTTCATTTATTGTTTTTGTGCTGTGTCATGTCATTTTCCTGAAAAAAACATCACTCTCAAGACTGTCCTGTCCATACATATATCGTGGAGACTGCATCGCTATGGCTATGGTTGCCTAGCAACCGCTAAAACCTTCCCCCTTCCTCTCACTGCGTTGTAAGTTAATTGGCCTGTGTTGGTTGCTGTGGCGATATTGCCTGTGATGGTTGCCATTAGCAATTTTATTTTGGGCCGTTGCCTTGATTCACCATGCTCAACTGCATGGCGAGTTACCGTGGCGACCATGAACTGTGTTTGGTGCGTTGTGAGTTTCCTCTTATTATTTTGTCCTGGTTTTATCCTTGCAAACACTGATCAATAACTGTCACTTTACCTCAGATTTTGTAAGCAATTGATTATCATGACATGCTATTTTATAGCCCTGTTAATGCTGCATTGCAAAGTGCAAAAAGTGCCTGATGGTAATTACTAGTCCATCAAATATGGATAAATAAAATATTATCAAATAAATAGTATTTTTATTTATGTTTTGGTTAAGGATTTTTTCTTTATTAGTTTCCTTTTTGTTATTTGTCATGATTATCATTCTTACATATTCCCATGTTTAGTTGGTTGGTGTGGTAGTTTCGCTGAGTGCGGGTTTTTTTGTTTGGTTGTAATATAACACCAAGTGATTTTGTGCCTGAACTATGTTTGGTTCTGTGAGATTCAAAATGTACTGAACGTTTTCTTGTTCAAGAAGATTGTATAATGTTGTGTGTGTACTGTATGTGTGAGAAAAAGTTAGTTTTTGTGCACTTATTTTGTGTGAATGTTGTGTAGTAATTACATCTGGGAAAAACATTTGTGTATTTGTGTTGTGCCAGAAACAAAGACCATTTTATGGAAGGTTTGGTAAAACTGATAACTGTGACAGGCTACCAAGGAACTGCATTAATCTCTAGGAATTCTGGTTAACATACTGTAGTAGAACATGGGACAACAGGATAAACTACATCTCAAGTGGATTTCAATCGCTTAAATTCATCTCTTAAGGTCATTCAATTCTGACGATTGAAATTCAACTCACAAATGTAAGAAATATATACAGTAATTCTTTGAATTACATTTCATATATTATTTACGCTCAAATGAAACCTACCAGAATTCCTACTGCGCATGTCCTGAATTTATTTGCCTGCTAAAATGAGCTGAGGAACTATTTGGTTTGAAGGACGTGCACATTAGCAGCAGTCACTTTTGAATTTGCATGGGCCAACTTGTCAGAGTGGTCAGTGCAAGTAATGTGTATGTGCAGATATGACTCCACTCCAAGAAACAAACCTAACCCAACCAAGTGTGGGTGTATTATTTGCATACTTTCTGTAAAAATATTTTGTTTTTCCCTCTCCTTATGTCTACAGGGAAGCGCAAGAGTTCAATCAAGAAACCACTAGGGATGTCCCAAGCCTTTTGGTTGTTTGACCAACCGTATAGCACAGGAGCAACACTTCATGGGAAGAAAAAAATCAAACAAAAAAACAATTTCACCTGTACGTGCTTACAACCAACTACATTATTTACAGCAACAGTATCGGCAACAACATTTACAGTATATCAGTGACAGCAACTGCAACATTGGAAGTGTCAAGTGCTTCATACCATTCCACAGCTGGATTAATTTATAATATGTACATAGTCTATTGTCGGCAAAAAGATCTACATGTTAAGAAAAAGCATATCAACAATGTTATTCTATTGAACAGGGTTCTGCTGTATAGTGTGATTTTGTGGTCTATGGCGTAAGAGAGGGGTCTGCGTTTGTAATCCGTCCACGAAGGTGAAAATAGGAGTATTGAAAGATATCACTAAGAAAAGAAAATACTATTCTGTATCATTACCACTGGTGAAATTGTTATGTAGAGTTAGGTTTATTATTTAAAAGTAAATTAATGATGTTGCAAAGAGAAATGGATTTCCTCTCACTGTATATACCTTAGTTTTAAAAGGGAATAAAAAGACTAAAACTTAAAGTATTCTGCTGCCACTACTTTTAGCATTGACATATAGACGAGGGAGGGCTGGAATTTTTCTATATTGATTTTTTACGTTTAATTTATTTGGTAATCGATTTGATTGGGGGAGGGGGGGGGGTGACAATTTTTTATTTCCGAATAGAGGATTCCTTTGGTCTTCAAGACAATGGACACACTTATTGTAGAGTTTTTAATTACATAAATGTACTTATAGAAGTAAAAAAAAGTTTCTTTATTTATTCTCTACAGTTGCTGTTTTAAAACATGTCTTTAAAGAAAATAAAGTACAATTTAGAAAATGTTTGTGGATGAATTCATTTAATTGTTTGTGGGCTACTGTTTGTGTTTCCCCGTGATTCCAGAACTGAAAGCACAACACTAGTCAGAACTATAAGTGTGGGCCATGTTGGCCATGTAGTCATGATCTGAAAGGGATTTGAGCTCAGTCATCACTTTTAAGGTTTATGCTCCTCCCACAACTCAGTGGTAAATGGATTGTATTCCTCTACTCTTCTCTAGTTTTCCATAGACTGACAAACATACTGTACATGTGGTGCTGTACAATTGTTGAAGTTTCTGTTCACATAGGACAGGATGCACTGTTTAATTGTTGCATTATAACTATTTTGTATACTAAGTATATACAATTAACTTCAAACAGTGGTAAAAGTGTGTGAATTAAGATTTTTAATGTTTACAGGCTAGATTCGCCTCCCTACTGTGAAAAAGGTATAAGGATGAGTATCCCAAATCAAAATCCTATTAAACAACTTAGCTAAACACAGGAAAGCAGCATTACACACACTTAGCACTCATGATGTCTCTGGGTCAAACTGACCCAAATCACTAGCTCTTTGTGGCAGATAGAAGGTGCTAAGCCTAATTCTACATCTTACACACATATGATGTGCACTGCTGACACAACAAGATGTGAGTTTGAAACCTGAGCACAACAGGATCGTTAAAAGCCACAAAAAACAACACAAATACATAACGAAATAATTAATAAAGAAATAAATACACACAGCAATGACAATAGAAAGAACCATACAATCAGATGGCGCCCTCTGGTGGTTCAAGCTGATATTGTAAGGGTGTCACAAGGGTTAAACTACAGCTGTGATCATGATGTAAATTCAGACAAAAATATAGAATGCCTGTTTTAATATATAGGCATAGATATAATGTATTCTTATGGTTGGGTAGGTTACTTGTTAAAAGTAATCTATTACAGTTACTAGTTACCAAAGTAGGACTTTTTCTTAAGTTAATGAAAGGTCAATAAGAAAACAGCCAATGTTGTATGACTTTTTCTTCTGCTAATTGTGGAATGTTTAATCTAAAAGCAGTCCTAGCAATCATAAATAAATAAATAAATAAAATACCAGTAATCTGATTACAGTATTTTATCTGGTAATGGATTACAGTTAGTTTAATGTATCAGTTACATCTATCTCCCAATCCCAACCTTGTTTATTCCTGCAATTATGAGGCATACACACGCCCTCGGGGCTTTACTTCCAAGGTGTGCTCTGTGTTGTCTGCCTGTAACAGCCTTTCGGGCTTCAGGGTTTGGCCTGGCCTGATCGGGCCAGATGCGCTCAAACACGCCTAGGCGTTCTTTTGCTTGCAGTAAAGTGCGTCAACGTCACTTTAAAAAAAACCATACTCTCCACCCCCTCTGCTTCTCGGCCACCCTACTAGCATTACACTATCCACAATCCATTGAACAACCCGACTAAACCGTAACAAGCGTAGGTCCATTTTATACAACTTTGATCGAATGAAAAACTGGAGGCAATTATTTTTGTCTCCATTGTGTGTTTCAAAATTAAGATACTGCAATGTAACACGTACGCGTGAAGGAAGAAAGAGCTGGATTGTACGCTAATTTCTACTATCAACAGGTTGCAGTATTGGATGGTATCTGCGTAAAATAAACGTTGGTGCAGGAGATCTAGGAGAAAAGCAGCCTGAACCTCGCCGTGCAAGATAAGCCGTATTAAAATACAGAGACGAGGTATGTTCATATGGCATCGTCACACCAGCATACACGAGATAGGTTACAGTCTAAAATCGCTAGACTGACGATCTCTGTCAGCGATTAATACCAGATATAAAGCTCATGCACACCTTTGGCTGCTATTTTTAGCATGGGATAGAATAGCAGTTCTCGCAAGATGCTTTGTGTCCAGTTTTAAATGTATGCTTTATCGACAATGATGACACTCACTAACGTGACTCGCATCAAAGTTTACAGTCTTGTATGCCTTCCATTTTCTCGGTCTCTGTATTTGTTAAGGGACACTGCGATAAGCGAAGGTCGTTAAATACACTTATTCGATTATCAATACGGAGTTAAAAAGATAATTTGATTCAAATGAAAAGCCAAAATGGGCCGCTATAGCCTACGCCAAAAAAAAAAGTAGATGCGCAAAAAGTTTCCTAAGTTTACCGGAAATGTGTGTAATATTCTTCAATTTTTCTCTATTGTTGTAGTGTTTAATAGTAATGTTTTTTACGCCAGATGATTGCTGTGGAAGACGAAATACCTTTGTGAAAAACTTTAAAAAATTATAAAAGTCTCCATCACTCAGAAGCGAGGCGTCTGATTCCGCTATGTCCGGGTTGGAGCCACCCTCCTTGCGCCATGCTTGTATACTGCGCCACTCCCTGGAAGAGTTTACGGCAACAGCGTTGTTTTGAATGTTCCTTTTGATGAAGGCCAGTTCATGCAACCAGACTAGTGGCTGATCTATTGATGCTTTGCTTTCTATGCAACTAATTAAGAATATTGAAATATAATTATAAAATTAACATAATATCCATGCAATCAAATTGTATTTAATACAAATATAATAGGCTTCAACTGTTAAAGTTTCTAGCCTTCCTACTTTTTGCACTCATTTGTATGGCACTCAAATCCAAGGTGCATGAGAGCTGTTCTTTATATGCCTATAGATTGATTATACATCTCAGTTAAGGCCTACAGTATGCACACTTGACCTACAGCAGCCTACTGGAGCTCCAATCACCCCTTGTTAGATTGAATAACACTAATGCTCTCCCAAATGGTCTTTGACACACTTAGGACTTAAAGCTGCTCCCTGAAAACAATTGCCCAGATTTTTCTTGAAGCCCATGCTCTTTTATTGTCACGCGGGTAGTAAACTAGGTCTGTTTAGAATTTAATAGACAATGCATTATACCGTTTTTCAGTGGGTCAGCTGCAGGGTTAGTCAAGCTTAATAATTAACATTTTGTATGAAAACGCTCAGTCTTTTATCTTAAATGACGTTTACATATAAACAATCATTGGCAATCAGTCTTGAGTAATGATAAGAAAATGAACATTGGATGCAGTTTCTTGGAATTACAAGATTTTGAACTGAAAAGCCAGCATTTCTGCTGCCTCTCTGCTGGAAGGAAGACAAAAAAACCTAGAATTTATAAGCAGTCTGTTTGTTGTATTCATTGATAATAAGCTTTCAACTGGTGAAAGTCCATGCGCACAGCATTTGTTAACAGATCTATCAGGAGACAAGAAAGCAGTTATATTGAATGTAGTAGGCTACTCGAAGTGAGTCTCCAATACATTTTACAGTAAGACACATATCCTGTCCCCATTTTATTCTTTTCGCCCCAAGTCAAAATCCAGCCGTCTTTCGGTGTAAGTGACTTGAGCTAACTCTGAACTACTATTGAAGACCTGCCAGCAATGATAGCAAAACTGATGTCATCTGTGTGTCTAGGGCTTTCACAGTAGATCACATTTCTTTTGCTGCAAGCCAAAACCTTCTCCCATGGCAAAATATTAAATAGGTCTTATATTCTGTGCATGTTCTAATGAATAGTAATACTAATGCATAAGTATAACTTAAATCAGTATTACACCTTTTTCAAACCTTCGAGACTAAGCTTTATTACCACATCAAGTTCTCATATTGCTGTTCCCTTAAATAAGGGCAAGACCTACAGCTATTGTATTTGTCTGGAATTTACTTTCTTTGTTTGTCAATAACATTCTTCTCTAACATACTCCCTCACCTAAAAGCTCAGTGGATGGTACTCTACTCCTTCCTGTGCAGCTCTCCCAAGTGCACACTGTTCTCTACCCCTCCCCTTACAGGCACAGTTGTGTTTAAATCCAAATTAAGTATAAATAAGATATAATATGCAATGAAATACAACTTGCTGTGATGAGTTTATCCTCAAACATGGAAGATATAAAACTGACAGGTTAAGAAATACACAACAGTGTCTAAGAAAGACCGTACAAAGTCATGTACAAAGTTATGGTGAAAAACCACAAATTAGACCAATTTCATATACTTGTTGGACCTGTTGGACTAGTGTGTGTGTGTGTGTGTGTGAGAGAGCTTAGTCTGAGTGTAAGACAGGAAGACATGGGATATCATGGAATATCATGGTTCTTCCTTACAATAAGTCATGGTACATGGTTTCTTCACCGCATTCATACTACTAGGTTCTTTACAGTCTCCATTTACCCTTACATGCATGCATTTGGAGGTCAGAGTCTTCAGACAGGAGGTGTTTTGGTTGCCTCTTCATTAAGTGTTAACAATAATTCCCATATTATTGCACCTGTGGTGAACTCCCTGCGGTCTTAAATCCCCCTTAATTACCAGCTGGACAGCTCAACCTCTGTACCCTCCCTTCTCTCGCTGTCTCTCAGGATGCTGTCACGGCTCAGTGAGTTGATATGGCAGGACTGGATCTGGTTCCCTCCTGGGCTGGGTTGGGCTGACCTTAAAGACCACGATGACAAGGTCTTTCCTAAAGTATCGGACCTCTGGGCCACCATCCCCATTGCTCTGTGCTTCCTGGTCATCAGACAGATATTTGAAAGGTTTGTCATTAACCACCAACTGTATCATTATTTCAGTGAAACGTAATGTTGACTATGCATTGATAGTAAACTTTAGTAGCTTGTGTAATGTTCTTGTGTAGGGTTCTATATTTACACACTCTACAGTAGACATGTTCAGGATGAAATATAGAGCATTGTCGCAATTTTAAATGATCCAGATTGTTGTCTTTTCTTCAAATGAGGAACTTTGCCTGAATTCAGTTGGCTGTTAGTTTCTTTACATGTGACATCAGGCAAGTGTAGCTTGCACAGCTAATGGGTTAATTATTGTCTTAAGCTTTTAAGTTAGCTATAATAAACAATTCCCACAAAAGCTTTTTATAACTTCTTGACCTAAATTCAGTTGACTATTCAATCCCCAGCCTTCTGTATCGTAGTGAATGAAATGTTGTGACCCCAGCCTCTTTATTCAAACTGTCACCATAATCTGACACCCACTGCCTGTTTGCACAGTCTTCTCTTCTCTTCCTTTTATTTTTTAAAGGATGAAAAAGTCCTTTTGTAAACACTGCATTCATCTACGTATCCTTCCCACTTTCCAGGGCAGTAGCCATTCCTCTGGCCTCTCTACTGGGTGTGAGTGACAAACATCGAGTTAGTGCCTTTCCTAACCCCACACTGGAATCCTATTTCTGTAAAACATCAAAGCATCCCACACAGGTACTTGTGTAGTCTATTCCACTACCATGTGGCACAATAGCACTGCTTAGCAATTATACCAACCTTACAGTATGTTAAAGGGACACTCCTTGATTGTGTTATAGTCCCTCCCTGTGAAATCCCCCGATTTCTTCCCCAGCTCACTCTTTGTTTGAAACACAATTATACACAACAATGGCATCAACCAAGTGCGTAATTCTGTATACAAATCAAGTAGTGTTACTTTAATGTCATTGGGCATTCTATGTTTAGGCGACAACAACACTGCTCTCATTATCCATATCAGCAAGAAGACTGTCTTTGGTTACCACTTTATCGTATTATATCTAGTAATGACTTGTTTTCTGTCTCTCTGTTTGTCTAGAGCTCTATAGAGAGTTTAAGTAAACAGACGGGCTACCCAGTACGACAGGTGCAGAGATGGTTCAGACGGCGGCGAAATGAAGACCGACCTAGTAAGGTCAAAAAGTTTCGGGAAGCCTGGTACATTTCACACTTTCTGCAAAATAACACTTCATTGGAGTCTGTTTTGTCATGCTATGCTAAGGGTATTACACCAGTGTGATAAAAGGAAGCTAATTGTCAATATATTCAACAAGTGCCTGAACTATGCAACAGTACCCTGTGTAAATGTATGTTAGGATTAGCAGCACCAGTTTTTCTAAATGTATTTATCAATATAATTTTTGGCACCATAAGCACCTTAACTTCGTGTCACAACACTGTTGTGACATGAAGTTGCTCATTTCAAAATAACTGTATATTATAACCGACTGAGTATACAGTATCTAGCAAATGCATGGTTTAATCTAGATCTAAGGAGAGTTCCGTTTTCAACTAACATTTCTGACACACATATTCATGAAAAGATGAGGTGTAAAATGAGGTGTCTTCTCGCATTTCAGGTAAAGAAATGAACAGGGTCAAACAGCACAATAACAAGCTTATCTAGTTACATATTCATAAACATACCATATATATGATGTGTTAATGTGTGATGATGCGTGTTCACAAAGGAAGTTGTATCATTATTTGATGTCTATATTCTAATTCTCTGTCACTGTTAATGTGCTGTAGCTCTAAAACCTGCACACACGATTCTGTGCTTTTATTACATTGTGTATTCTAAAGTTGCTGTTAATTCCCTTACAGTTGGCGATTCACCTTTTACCTTTTTGCCTTCTTTGCTGGTCTGGCAGCTCTGGTTGATGTGAGTACTTGACCTAGTATGCATAGTTGTATTTTGATTTAGTAAGGTTAGAGCAAATAAGCGACAAATTTGCCACTTTGTACAATGGCAACATTAAATGGAATAACTAAACATTAAAGGGGTATGTATTGGCCAGATGGGGCATACTGGAAAATGCAGCAGATAGATTCCTGTAATGCATAAACACTGCATGGGTTGTGTACATGTGATATATATCCAATGTTTTTTGCATACCACAACTTGTAGTGCCATTTAACCAAGGGATTTCATTGCAGTTTATTCCAAAATGCTATTTCTGCTATTATGGTTGCATTACGTATATGAGCAAACTCTCCATAATCCTCCTCCTCTAACATGTCTGTCAACCACTGTGCCTTGGTTAGCGTCAGTTACATCATAATATGGGTCAAGAATCTTCATTGTAATTTTGTCCTCTTAAGAACTGCTGTAGATTATTCTGTGGCAATGTCACACCTCTCGCACAGATAGACTTCCACCTCTAGCATTATCTTTGGAAACTATTTTGCGGTCCCCGCAGATGCAAATAATGCATAATTGATAATGCATTCAGCTTCCCCGCGTGTACTTCAGTGAATCATGATGCATTTCATCTGCCGTGTGTCTTTTCATATCGTCTGGATTTAAAGGGAGAAGTATGCTAATGTTGCATCTGGTCGCGCAGTGGTTTAAACGGGTATTTTTATGAATCTTTAGGGTAAACTCGCTTAACCCTCGTAATGTACTCGTAATATAGTATTTAGCCACACGGCGGCGCCATCTGATTGTGTATGATTTGTGT